>JAUCNO010000082.1:3904524-3931376 GCA_032353835.1 Enteromius viviparus | reverse complement strand
AAAAGTTGCTTAAATATCTTAATTTAACTAATGCCTAGTCCTGGCTTAAGCTAAGCCCTGTTTGTGAAACCAGGCCATTATTTCTTTAACAGATTCTTGGCTATCTTTCTGGAATGAAAATGCTGAATATGCCCAAAAATCCTCCTAAAAATTCACAATCCAGTTATCATGAGGATAGACCAATTTTTTGACTCCTAGGGCTGCTGTCTTTCTCTGTTCCATCTTCACTTTTGACAAGTGTGTATGTGTGTGTGTGTGTGTGTGTATGTGAGAGACAGAGACAGAGAGTGTGTGTGACTCACAACCAGTCACCTCCTCAAACTGATCGCTCTACGGCTCTATGCTTCCCTGAACACCACCACATTATACTGCTACAACGCTCTCACAATCACTGCAATTAAGCCTGGGCGAATCACACCATGCCTCTGCAGCTCAGACCTCCAGCACACAGACAGTTCAGTGGCCAATGACATTATACACGACTAAGAGTGTTACAACATTGTACAAAACATTAACACTTTTCTGCAAAGGTCTTGTGATGTTAGCTTAAAGTGATGTACTAATTTATGATCTGCTCAATTCCAAACTTCTTGCTATTACAAAAAAATAAATAAATAAAAAATGAAGTAATATAAGAGCATGGACCTTATTCACTGAACATTCACACACACCTTGCACATTTTAAATTTCTAATCCTGAATTTGAAATGAGGTAGTTTACACTTAAATTACTCTACATCTGCTTAAAATGCAAACAAATAAAAATTGTTACATTTATGCAAAAAAAAATTTGCATGCATACATACAGTGTGTAAAAGCAGCAACAATAATGTTATTCATATATAAAATTACAATTAATATTATGTATATAATAATATATACATATATGTGAAACCAGTAGAAAAAGTCCTTGTAGTTCTTCCTGTGCAGAAAAATATGTAACTCGTGTATAATTATTATTTACTGATGCCTAATACGAGTACAGAGCTACAAATGCATTACGCCGTTTCAATTTTGTAAATGTAAATGATTCTGTTCATGAAATCTTTGACTGCATGCTTATCTCAGCCACTTGAGACACTTTTGAAACTCAAGAGGAGACACATGTGATTTGCAAGCTGCAAAAGATTTCCTTTTAACTGCATCTCATTGTTAGGATAAAAACTGCTACGTTACGAGTTAGCACAAGAATCACATCAGCCCTTACAAAAACATGTCAAGGAACTAATCTCTTAACATTTTCAACATTCTGATTCTCAAATATGTTTATATGTTTGTAATATTAATGGCAGAAAACAAAGCTTAAACATACTCTATCCGTTGAGGCTAACAGAAAAACAGCAATAGAAAATAATTTAAAGGCAGAAGTTTGGAAAAAATGGTGTTTACTCGGCACACATTTGTTACAGAAGTGTTGCTGCTGTGCTTCCACAAACTAAATCTTACACCAATTACACACCGCACCACAAAAGACACTTTGTGACCCTGTTGAAATTTGAGCAATCTCTAATGTAAATGCCCTCTGTGCAATGTGCATTTTCCCTGTTCTGCTTAATAATCGGCTTCACACTAAATCAGCACAGAGGTGTGTGTTTCTATGTGTGTTGCTGCATGACTGTGTGTGTGCTTATTGTCCCGTGACCCAGAGCCAGTGTGCAACATGAGGTCCTCTCGCCCTGATGCAGAAAGAGATGCTCCAGCATGGAGGCCCTGATAATATCAGGATAACAAGAGCTAATTAAATTTGGTGTGATCGCTGGAGAGTGAATTATTTATTGAGAGAGCCCGAAATGCTATTTAACTCACAGCAGCTCAGATTTGCTTCGTCCGGCCCGTCTTTGAGCTTTTCTACAAAAGGTGCATGGTGATCCGCACAAAATAAATCATTAATAAAGCATGGAAACTCTTCTCCAGCTGTTAATTATCTTCCTGAGATCCGAAAGCGCTTTAAGAACGAGATCGGTTACTGGCATAAAAACATGTTTTAATATCACTGCCCCCATTTGTCAGGTCACCGCATAGTCATGTGTCTAATTAATGTAGATAATTTGAGATAAACAAGTTGTAATTAATCAGTGACACTAGGTTGCGAGCATGTGAATTAGTATAATTTTTTCCACATCAAATCAAAGCATTGGCTCTGCGCTACACGGACACTTCAGAACCATTATTTACCTGTAATATTTATGTCAGGCAATATGGGGACATTTCACCTCACATTTGTATGAGCAGGTAATGTTCTCGCCCCAAAGATTAAGACCATCAATCTGTCAAGGACAATGAAAGCCTTTATTACTTCCTTAATTGTATTCAAAGGATAATTTCATTGATGACCTGTGCAGCTTATTGATGAAGCAGGGTAATCTAAATCCCTATAAGCACACTGCAGGTGCATTGATGAAAAAGTTGGCCTTGATGGGGGCGCAGGAAAACTCCCCTCTCCCCGCATTATCACAGTACGCAGCTCTAATGAATACAAAGTGAACAGCACATCAGCTAGGATAAGAGCTCTTCTGTCCAGATTAATGAAATCTATTTTACACAAAGGGTCATTAGGATTTAAAAAAAGAAGAGTGGAGAGCTCTTACTGGAGTTGGTGTGAGATGAAGGTGTTTTGGTTTAAAGAAAATGTGTCAGTATGTTGCTCTTTTTTGTGTTGCCACAAACAAGATAAGAAAAGTTTTACAGTAAAGTAAGACTTACAAAAATATTTAATCCCATGTGCACTGTAAAAAAAAAAAATCTGTAGTTTCTACAAGAACAAGTTGTAATTTGGAACTGGGTTGACCGAAGGTGCCATAGCATGCCTACTTGGGCCTGGAGGTCGTGCAGGGAGTCTAAGGCCACAGCCAAAATCTTTAGATGTGGTGCAGCCATTGGCGGAACCTCAAGGGTGTGGTCGGCTGGAGCCGTTTTGGGTCGAGGCTTTGAGGTGACACTACCGGCGGGTGCGGTGTTGGGTGATGGGTGGACGCCCTGTATGGTTTGGACAGTTGCCCTCACTGATCTTACAGGTGGGTCTGACAGGCTAGATGCCAGCCGTCCTCTTTCGAGGAAGGATGTAATGCTGGTGGCAGTTTTGTGTGGAAGGTTTGGGGTGCTGTTCATCTTGTGCAGTGACTCTGGCTGAGGTTGAACTGCCATCTTGTCTGCCAACTTTGATTGAAACCAGGCCACCATCTTGTGAAGTGGTTTTGGGGTTGCAGCCATATTATGCTGCGGCTCGGGGGCGGCAACCACCTTGTCTGATGACTCTGGCAAGGGTATGGTAACCACCTTGTCTGTGCCATCTTGTTGGATCTGGCTCTGGCAGGGTGGCCATTTTGTCTGGTGACTTCGGCTGAGGCAGGCCGGCCATCTTGTGCAAAGGTTCAGATGTGTCACAATTGCGTTCCTCTTCCCTGATTCCCATGGTAGACGAGGGGCCCACGCATAACAGAGCAAAATCTAGGAACTCTACAAATGAAGAGCTTGGTGCCTCTCAGGTGTGAGCGTAGAGGTTGGTTCACACCATTGCAGTAAATCTTGAATAAGATGAGCTCTGGAAGATCTGAATTCTCAGCGATATATAGAAGGTCCCGGACATGATCTTCCAGACAGTGAGAGTCCTGTTTGAGTGCATACATTATCTCAGCAGGGATCATACCTGGCAGTAGACCAAGAAAGCCTCCTGTATTGGTGAGGTTTTCTGTAACAAGGGAGATGGGGAGGTGCGGATCCATGTGCAGTTTTTATTATTGGATTGTCATACAGACAGAGTCAGAAACACAGGCAAAACGGGAACAATGTGGGGATAGGCAAAATCTTGATCAATAAACAAGGCAATGGTCAGGATAGGCAGCGAACAATCAATATCCAGAAAAGCAATCCAAGGTTAAAACACAGAAAACAAACAATAACGAAACAATAACGGGAAAAACGCTCAGAAAAGAAACACAGGAGAATTCAAAACCTTGTGTTTGAACTGTTGTAAAATTAAATAGTGGGTGTGAGTGGGTGTGGTGATGAACAACAGCTGTGGGTGATATTTACTGAATGTGAACAGGTGTGGGTGTGCAGTGCATGATGGGATGTTTAGTCCAGGGGAGGTAAAGTGATGCAAGCGCCCTCAAGCTCCACAAGAGGCCACTCATGACATAATTTTACAGTATAAAACTGTCATTTACAAATGAGAAAATCTGTAAATTCAGTTTTGTACCTTTAACATGCTGACAACCACCATAATAATGGTGGTAAAAGAGAAAGCCACATGAAGACTCAAAACTCATCACAAATAACCTTGCAACAAGCACAAATATACACTAATATATATATAAGGTGCACAGAGTCAGTAAGACACCTGACAGTTAAATAATGCAATAAATATTCATTAAACAAAAGAAGATATGGCATAAATCCCAAATGTACATAACTGATAACAAAAAATCTATTTAAAAAACGAATTATTAAAAAATGATTATTTAAGCAAAATACTGTATTTTCAAACGTTTTGTGTCGCAGGGAATTCTGGGAATATCAGTTTACAGTTTTTTTTTTACTGTAAATGAAACATTGATTTGTTTACTTCTAAAAACTGTACTATTACCTGCATTTTAGTGTAAAATTACATTAAATGTCTGGTTAGATGTCAGTTTTTCCCTGTATATAATACGGGAACTTACAATCAATAGTTTTTCCCGTAACTTTTTACAAGATTTTACAGTTATGCATATAAATTATGCATATATTTTACAGTGTGGCACACAGGAAATATCTTTCAAATGCTATAGAAAAATATTGTTGAACTGGTCCATCCACCGTGCGGTTTAATAATAGTCGTAGCTCATTCAAAGCAACAAAGTATTCAACCTTCAGCCTGCAATTTATTTACAGTATAAGTGCTGTTTTCCTGAAATACTTTTTGCTAGATGACTGTAGCCTAGACAGGGCTTTGGGGATGGAATCTGCTTTCTTAATTTGACATGGATGGATGTGTGCTTTTTATTTCTGAGAATTACTCAGTGTTCAAGCCAAGCAGTATATTTTACAATTTTAAAGATTCACAGAAATCACAACTATAACTGCATAAGATGCACTGATACTGATTTATCAATGTCATCAAGTTATTTTAAGTGTTAATTAAGGCTCTCAGATCTCAGAAGTCACGGGACACAAGCCAAGAGGTAGAAATCAAGTCACACTATTAATACATAATAACTATTATAGTCAGACTTGTTCATTTATTAAATCAACATTCGTAATTTATCATTTACCAAAAGGTTCATAACATTATCTGAATGAATTCTAACAATCCATTTCCATCCACCTTTTTATTATTTTTTTAATTATTTAATTTTATCTTAAAAGAAAAACACATAATTTAAAAAATACTGTTTATTTAATTAAAAAAAATTTCTAGAAATTGTTGGAGGTTTATTCATCTGTTTGCACTACTGACGCACATCCCGATAAACAAAATGTTGTGTAAAAGGTGGTCAGGTACAATTAAAATTATTTACAGCATACAGATTCCCAAAAAAGCATTTATTTATGGCAAACATACAAATTTTAAAGACATTTCCCCTTTGCCTCTCCACCACATCTAAACCACTCTAAAGATGTTTGAGATGACTAAGTTTAGCAAGGTTGGGGAGTTAATGCAGAACTGAACCTTCATGAGGAAAGTCTGTGGGCAATCAGTAGTCTGAACATTTGATGTGAAAGGCATTAAGATTCAGTGCAATTTGCATAATGCCTTTAGGTCCACCATAGACATTAATTACATTGATAATGCATTCATTTTTCACTTTGCATACCACTCCAGTCGTTAAGCACTTCCCTGTCTTACTCAAAGGTCAGTTTTAATCACCGACTATGCTAAAACAGATGTTTTATTACAGCCCCTCATTATGCTTTGTTCAAATTAGGGTATATGATCACTGAGAACTCATTCAGCTCTGCCCGGCCCATCTCATAACCTTGACTGAAGGATGTTCTCACCTGTCAACCGAGAATGTCTAAGCTTTTTTTTTAGTATGCAGTAAGTATGCTTGGGTTTATCAAATGTTTAATTTTCTGACACACACATTGTGTAATAACCGAGCCAGTTTGTGTCACAAACAAGTGTGCAATTGCAAAAATAAAATTGTTAAACTGAAATAAATTAAAAGTAGACTACAGTCTCTTAGCTTAATGAAAAGAACAACAGGTGCGCTAAATATTTTAAGACTTTTGCAGATTTAGTGATGCTCAAAAGTGGTTCGGTTTTTCACGTCGGAAGGAATCATTGCGGTACGGGTTACTGAGTGCGACAACTTCTGTATAACTACATCAAAAGTACGAATGCGCTAAAAGTGCTTTGCTGTAATGTCTATTTCACATGAGGATGGTGTGACAAAGAGAGTCGGTCCAAAATTGCACCACCAGTCATTTTCATTAACAACCTCGTTTTAATTAAACATTGATTACCTGCTAATTAGTCTAATGATCGTCCCCAGATGAGGGAGACCAGGTACAGAAAGTGACAGAGGAGAAAAATGAAGGATCTGAAGCAAATGAAAATTGTATTTGAGATCCCCGAGGGCTCACTGTTTTGTGATTATTTTTGCTTTTATAAATGAGGCCTTCACCATGCATTTCTCTAATTTATGTTTGTCTGATGGCTCCCATATGACTGATGCATAGAAGATTGAGTATGTGCACATTTTCATCAAATTTGGGAAATTTCCTGCCACTGGAAAGCAATAAATAAATAAAAAAAAAGCCTGTGTCTGGCACACATGCAAATTAATCTCCATTGTGATAACAGAGAAATGTGGTAGTTGGGGCAAAGCTACTTCGCAGCCTGTAATAGCTCTGCTTGGAACATCCCGCAGCGGAAATCTCGAAACCAGACCTCTGGATTTATCAGGTACATCCTCCATCTCCTCAGCACAATCACGCTTCTTCATCACTCCAGGCGACGGTTTACATCATGGTGTGCACATGGCAATAACAGCGCGAGAGAAGGTGAAAACCCCAGCCGATCCCCATTTCTCATTCTGTCTCGTTCACCTTTACCTATTTATCAGCAAACTGACAACAACGCTTTCAAAGTTGCGTAAATAGCGAGAGAAACTCGGTGACGTGTGTCCCTATAAGCGCAGCCTAAACCGTGGCTTGCGTCTGCTGTCGTGCGCAGTGTGGGGTTCGCTCATAAATAAAATAAATAAATAAGCCGGTGGATGAATAAATAAATGTTTTTGCGAAAGCCCCGTGATGAATAATGAATGTGTCATTCTTCGCTCCATTATTCTTGTTTGCTTTGATACAGGCTTTCTTGTTTCTCAGTCACAAGAATATTTCATCGCATCAAATACCCCTCCAGTGCTGACTGTCAGCATTAATGCACAAGTGTATGATTTAAATGTTTTATACTGCCTTTGTTCTCCACCATAGTTGATTCATCAGATAACCCACAAGTGCCAGACCTTAAAGACCCAGTTCAAATAAAAAGCATAAAAAGGAGAACTGCAGGCCGACAAAACGGTGGTTTGATTAAGGCAAACTAAGCTAATGATATTGACAGCGGTGATCTGGAAAGCGAAATTGAAAAAGTATAAAATCTTCATTAATAATATATGGGTGGTTACCTACAAAAAACTAAAATGGTCATAATTTGCACACCCTCGTGCCGTTTCAAAGCTGGATGATTTATGGATGCAAAAAGGACATTTTTTCTTGGCATTCCAACCACTTTTGTACGTGCAATAAACAGGAGCCTTTTAAGCTTTAAAACAAATGTAATTGCCTTTCAAAAAAATAGAGAAATTTTAAATGTTATTCACTGACAATCTTGCACTATTTCTTCTAAGCACATTCATGAGTTCATAAGTAGTTTATTAGAGACATGAAGATATCTGATGCATGCTTGAATGACTCTTTTCAATGAATCAATTAGGACATATATTCATAAGGATTAATTTACAAATTAGACAAAGCCAGCTCTCAAGTTCAATCCACTAACTTAAAGATTCAGTCAGAATAGCTACAACCTCTCCTGAAGAGAATGATTATCAGAGAAAAATCCTTCTGATACAAATCAGAATAAAATCATCTATTTTCAGTAATTGGGATAGTTCACCTAAAAATCCAAATTCTCATAATTTGCACAAACCTAACACCCTTTCAAATCTGTATGACTTATTTTTTCGATGTAACAAAAAAAAGAGACATTTTGATTAGCATGCTGGTCACTTTCGTGCATGCAATTACAACGAAAGGGGCCTGAAGCTTCTTAGCTTCAAAATGGATACAAATGCAAATGCCATAACATAGACATCCTATGAGAAAAAAGACTGACTTTTAAATTGTTATTCATGAGTTCATAAGTAGTTAAGTTCATCAGGAGCTGATTAGAGAAGCAGTGCTGTCTGAACAAATAGTTTTAGTCGTATCTTTTCAATGAAATCACTTTTGTGAAGTGGAAACACTCTACTTTTTTTGAAAATAGTCTAATTGTCGATATCCCCTAGAGCTTTTAACCAGTATAACTGAATCTTTTAGTCAGCGGACTGAACTTGAGAATTTTTTTTGTTTTAATTTGTAAATGAACCATTCTGAACTACCTCAAAGGAACACTTCTTTGAAAATAGGTTCATCGTCTAACTCCTCCAGAACTAAACAGCTGAGTTTACCATTTTTGAATCTATATAGGCGATCTCCTGGTCTGGCATACATCACTGAGTCTGACTAAACCATTAGAATCTTGCTCAAAAACGACCAAAGAGTTTTGATAATTTTTCTACTGAATGCTTGACTTTTCTGTAGTTGCATTGTGTACTTAGCCTGGCTTCCGCGACTATAATGCGCATAGGAGCTTAGTCTGGCCAAGCTACTTTACTACCCGCCTTCTGGGAGGCGGGCTTATCCTGCGTCCATCAGATGCCTCTGTATACTACTGGATGAATCTACAACCTATCAGATCACTTACTCTGATGATGTACAGTATGCGTAGTGACGGAACTTGAAGACACCGTAACTAATTGTAGCTAGCTTCATTAAAGCAGTAGTAAAATGTCTTTACTTACTGTAATTACTTCTGCTTGAAAATTTCTCAAAACAGCTGCAACAGCAGAGTCGAAAGATTGTTGCTGCTCGGTACACGCCATGTTTAAAAGCTGGTATGGTTGCAGAACTGCTGCGTCATCGCGTTACACCTGCCACAGTTGTGCCGGGGGTGCAGGAGCTTGTTTCTCATTGGTTCCCACTTTTTTGGGAATCTGAAATGCTCTAAAACGGCAGCTTGCCCAGACTAACTTTGCTTGCGAAATGAACATAGCGGCAAAGGAAGTATGGGCGGGCCCAGGCTATCGTGTGCAATGATATTATGCAGCGCCCGAAAACGCTGGGGATTATTTTCAGGTGCTGCGTAATATCATTGTGCCTACTGCACTGATGGCACCCATGATTGGGTGATCCATGATCCTAGCCATATCAGCCTAGAAAACTGCAACTTCAATTTTCTGTCTGTCTTAGTACACAATGTTACTACAGAAAAGTCATGCTTTATTATTAAATTATCATTTATTATCAAAACTCTTTGGTGAATTTTTGGAGTGAGAAGCTAATCCGATTCAATGATCTATACTAAGTTAAGCTAAAAGTACTACCACCAGACCTGGAGATCAGCTGAATGGATTCAAAAATGGTAAACCCAACTGTTTAATTCTGGAAGAGTTGGACAATTAACTTATTTTCAAAAAAGTGGAGTGTTCCTTAAAGGTAGTTCAGAATGATTCATTCACAAAAGTTCAGTCCATTATCTAAACGATTCAGTTTTAGTTGTAACAATATGGAGGTGATGGGGCGTACGGATTCATATGCAAGCTGATTTATTGGAAAAACACATAGTACAGAAAGACAGGGTAGCTCACCGGCGATCATACACATCAGAGGAGAGGAAACAATTGGTCAGAGTTCGTAGCGTTTGTCGGGTGATGGGCAAGCAGAATCCAAAGGGCGAGAACAATAATCCAGTAGAGGGAAACTCTGGGAAAACAAAGAATGCGAACAGGGAAACACTCCAAACTAAACTCCAAAAGACAGTACAATGAACCGCAATAGACAAAGACAGACTGGGGTTTAAATGCACCTGATAATTAGACTGTGGGGCGGAGACATGAATGAAACACTAAGGCAACAAACAAGATGGGCAGAGACAGGAATGAAACACTATGGTAACAGATGAGGGGGCGGAGACAAGAGTTCATTGACATGAGTCCATGAATGACAACAAAACACAGAGTAAGTCTGACGCTGGAGTGCCAACCAGTGAAATGGGCTGGCAACTCCAGCTTGATCGTAACAATAGTGGTTAAAAACTCTCATCAAAAGAAAGATCACCTAGAAAAGGAACATACATTTCTGACACAAAACTATCATATGGCTTCAAAATGATTATGGTAAGGTGCTTTTGCATACTTTTCCTCCACTGTTGAAATTTCTGTACATAGAACAAAAACAACTGAAAAAGTTATACATTATTAAAAAGGGTCTCGCCAAACTGAATGCTCACATAATCACAGCTTGTTTCTGCTTGTGAAAATCAGTGGCGATCAATAACCATTAAACTAGATTTAAGAAATGAATTTATGGTTAATAGGTACACCATTCTAAGTTGAACCACTGTGTCACCCACTGACCCATTAGCTGGCATAATGAGACACCAGCTGATATTAGCAAAGAGCTGCATGTCTGATTGTTGAATATAGGTGACTCTTGGTTGATGGGAAAGGCTTTTCTCTTCTGAACTAATGCCTTGCCTGGATCAGAAGTGATTATGAGTTCAGTGGTGCGAACAGCAGTATCAAGATGGGCAATGGAAAGATCGATCTCCGTTTTTATGAAGTTAATTCAATATGGACTATTTAAAGCAACGGGGCGGAGGGAGAAATGAGATTGTATTTGCTGGGTATGGATTTTTGCCATGTGAAAGCTTTGGGTGCAAAAGGGGGGATGGTTTACAAGTCTTGACACTGTTTAAAAGATCTTCACACGTAGAAGGGTAATCACTGTAAATTACTTTTCATTGATTAGTCAATATTTTCAAAGATCATGTTGCTCTCATCCTATTTGAAAGTCTTAACCTATCACTGGCGGTGAAAAGAAACTTGCGCCATGTTCATTTCATAGTCACTTATCCAAGTTCGAGGAGAGGGCACAAGTGCATACGACATTAAAAACATGAGTCTGTTTAAACACTAGGGACCTCAGAATGATTTTCTAACACACTGGTTTTGTTTAAAAACAAACATTTTACAATGAACCCCAAGGGACAATCCAATAAATAAAATATTAAACACATTATCATACAAGTTTAAAATTTAATTCAATGTCAATGGGGTCAACTTTTTTTTTTATTATTATTATTTTTTTAATTTAACGCAGTTACAAAGTTCTATACAAAAATATAAAATACAAAATAAGTTTAATTAGTACAATTTTGTACTTTTTTATATCCACATATATTAAATCTAAAAAATAAACTAATTAATGTTTGCTAAATATTACAAAACTATTATTAATTTAGGCTACATGAAAATTTTAAAGCAACAGTAAAGAAGATTTAGTCATTATTATTTTACCCTCACCAGTTTAAAGAGATTATCAACTGCCTTTTTTTATTTTGCACTTTTCCCTTGACCTTTTAAATGTCAAAAGATAAAAGAAATATTCCCTTTCATGACCCAAAATGAAGTATAAAAAGAAAAAATTGTCAGTGGGGTCTAACACTGTCCTGCAAAGTCAGGTTTGACTGCAAAAACATGAAGGCATCTTTTGCATTGTTCATACATGTTTGTAAAAACATAAGGGTAAACAACTGATGCCAGAATGTTCAATTTTAGCGTGAGCTATCCCTTTAAAAGTCAAAACTTGAGCTGTGACCATTTGACAAGCCCTGATCTAACATACATTATGATATATCTAGAGCTCTCATGTTAGCTACATTACTTGAATGACTCCGAACCGTGTCCCTGGAATGTCATACAGCAAGTGACAGATTCAGTGCACAGCAACCTCTCCCCATGCCACGGAGGGTCACATGCTCTCTCTGCCCCATCATAAACAGGCAAGGTGATTGATAAACACAGCCGAATGCTGCCAGCGGTCTGCTATGCACCGTGTTCCGCTGTCAGAGTCATTTGTATTCATATTATGTAGATTACTACTCTGAAGTCCTTTAAATACAAGAAGAACATTTCTTAACCTTCCATGTTAGTCTCTGACCCGTATCGATTCAAATAGACTACATAAAAGTAAATATGAATCACTTGGCCAAGCGGTGAACCCTTTTTTGCACCAAGAAGGCGCTTTTGATTTGCGGCTATTTATCTTAATGAGTGCAGTTACTCTGTGAAGGGAACTCGTGTGAAGGCTTGCAGTCATAGAGATACAGCGAATCAATCACTGTCAGACAGACGGGATCCTTCCAGCAGACAGACAGTCTTTGAGTGATGTTGGGCCAGTGGGAAGAGGCCAGGAGCGCTAGAAGCCCAAGGCTTGTTAAAAGTACTGGCCAGACCTTCTCTACCAGACCTTTCGCCCCATACCGTCTCGATACTGTTCTGGCTAAAACGTGTCACACCGTCTGTTGTCATGTGAGCAGATCTGTCTCTTCATCACAGTGATGTCACGCTGTTCCATTAACTAATAGCTTTGCTGTGGATGACAGGTCTCTCAGAACGAGGTGCCAAGCTCCATGAGACCATTTATGGCATCTTGCCACGCTGATGCAACGTTAACGAACACTATAACAACGCTCGAACCCTTCCCAGAAGAGCAGAACTTAAAAACAAAATGTTTTATTCACAGATTTTCAAAGTTGTTGCTTTGAAGTTTTAAAGCAAAGACAAACTCATTTTTGCAAAAAGAGCCTCGTCTATCAAAGCAAGTTTCTACTAACCTCACTTGCTTATTTAAAAACTGTTTTTATGATTATAATGTCAGATGATAACGGCACAAAACTAATATATTATTCAACGGAATTCATGGCTGTTAGAAATACCAGTGGATTCAAAGTTATCCAGCCATGGAAAGCTGCTGTGTTTTTCTCTCTGTGGAACTTTTAATAGTTTGAAGAATCCGTGGGCTGAAGGGAAAAAAAAGTCAAAAAACAATAAATAATTAAATAAACTGATAAACAAGAAATAAACAACGGTTGTCTGAAATAAGCTACTATGAGGAAGGCTGTTTGATAAAAGAGCAGTCCGTGCTTTCCACTTTCAAGTATGTGATATTAGGAAACAGTATTTTTTTTATTCTATGAAAAGCAAATTGAATTTAGAGAAAGGTTTTTTTAATACCTAATAATATTTGTGAATAATTTAAAAAGACATTTTAGGTTAGTTTAACAACATTTTGCAATACTACAGAAACCTAGGGGAGCAAACACTCAAAATGCAATTAAAAACAAATGAAAGTTATATTACAGTATTCGATTAAAAAAAAAAAAAAAAAGACCTAAGACCAAAAAGCAAACGCCTAGCATTTGGTGAACAGAGAAAAAGCCATCAACTTTGTTTCACAGCTGCAGAAAAGAGAATCAATCACAGGTGCCAGAATCATTTCAACCTGAGCTCTTTTTTCACGCTGAACAAATGTCTCTTGAGTGCACACATGAAGGATGCTTAAAAGTCCAAAGTGAAGCTCATTTATTTGCAGATCAGACATGGAAACAGAATTATAGATGTCTGTTTATATAAACTGACCCTCTTCTGTGTGAAAGAAGTGAAGGATGGACTGATATGGATATCAATAATGTGACAAACAGTTTTGCTGGTTATACTGACAGCCAAGAAAACTAGTCCGTTTGTGTAGCCAAGCTGTCTTTTGTGACAACCTTCACAAGCCAGAGCAGAATTAAAGGTGCACTGGATTTCTTGCTAATTAAAAAAGTTTTACACTCAAATGAGATGCCTGTTTTCATTTCAGTATCCTAAAAAAGCTTTATCTTGCATATTTGAGTTAGTACACTCTCTGTGAAGTTACTACACTCTCAGAAATACAAGTACAAAAGCTGTCACTGCGGCAGTACCTTTATAAAAAGTACATGTTTGTACCTAAACGGTTCATTTTGGTACCATAAAGGTACATATTAGTACTTAAAAGCCTGGTTTCACAGACAGGGCTTAGCCTAAACCAGGATTAGGCCACAGTTTAATTAGGACATTTTTATATAGTTATTTTTCATATAGAAAAAGGCATTACTTGTGTGCATCTGAAGACATGTTTTAAGATCAGTCAGTGCAGTGGTTTCTTTTAGTAGAAACAGGTCAGATTCACATTTTAGTCTAGTACTAGGGTTAAGCCTTGTTTGTGAAACCGGGGGAAAGTGTACATAATTTGAACCTAATAGGTACAAAAGTGCACCCAGTGACAGCTTTTGTGCCATTATTTCTGAGAGTGTACTAATCTAATCGTACAACTATGTGTGTCACATTTAAAATATTTGTATTGTCACAAAATTACAATTGCTTAGCTTAAGCCAGGCTCACACTACAGGATTTTTAAAATCTTAACCGATTATAAAATCTGGTTGCAGCACACACATAAGGAGAATCTTTCCAGATTATCTTCCTTCAAATCTTAAAAGTGCACACACTACAGGATTTGAACACCGTGACACAACACACACTAAAAGATATTATCGTGCCAGAGGGGGAGCGCCTCACGTGATCTCACGCAGCAGATCATCACGTTTACATTAGCTAGCCAGCTAGCAGCTGTACTCACCCCGTAAGTTCAAAACTGATGTGATTTCACCGCAGCGCTTCTCTTTCTTCTTACAGTTGTGATACGTTTACCTCACATTATTCAGACTGTTACTACAAAACTCCACCTCCACTATGGTTATTGTTAAAGTATTGACATAATCATATAGCCATTGTCATCCCGATTTAAATCCTAAATATGAAACATGTTTGATATAATCGGGGTGGCCCCTATTTGTGCGCGAACAGATCGCTAGGTGCAAAGTTCCATCGGTGAATGCCTCACATTATTAGATAATCCACGCCGAACATCGGGACCGATCGAGATACATGACAAGATTTTTGCTCCGATTCTCTGGAAGGGGAAAATCAGTGCTAAATCGAGCTAAAACTCCTGTGGTGCGAGCCCAGCTTTAGGAATAATACAAACATCATAATACAAATAATTTAAAAAATCATTGGTTTTAGTATATAGCCGATAATATACATTTATTTATGCAAAATATTCGAAATGGGCGATTTAAACACTTATCTGGCAACTGCTAGCATGAAAGCTTGTAGAGGCTTATAACAAATGCACAATAAATACATAGAGTTTTCAAAATATATAACCAAAAGACCAATAATGCAGACAACTACACTTTAATTAACCACCAGGAGCAAACTGAATAAATTGTGCAGCCCTAAGAATTTAATAAATTTCCAAAAATCAATAAAAAAAAATTAAGTTGTCATTTTTTTAATGTTACATTCTCATTATATAGTGATTTGAGGAAGCAATTATTCTCACTGACCAATTTAAGTGCCCAAATGAACTTATTTTTAACTTAATTTTCTAAAATAAATGCATAGATCAGCAATTGAACATAACTTCCTTAGTATTAGATACATCTTTCACTACAAGCTATTTCAGCAGATTTAAATTCTTTAAAAAAACTTTTATACTAGGACTACAGCCAGATTCCATGCGCAAACAGAAACCACAAACAACTTTGTTGGGACTGAATACAAGAATGTCCACAGGCGATATAGAAGAGTACAAGCAAAAAGACTAAGAAACAGCTCCTGTGTGAAACAGCAAGAGCAAAAACCACTTGGACGAATAAAAGTCAGCAAAAAGCACTGCATGCTTCTTTTAACACTTTAAAACAATGGCTGAACAATCGAGATATTGAAGAAAGAAGAAAACATCTAATGCAGAGTTTAACCTTAACACAATGTATTATTATAGTAAATGGAAGGACAGTAAAATGGGCTTATATCGCGTTTCCCTCAGCACTCTGGCCAATCAGTTAGTGCTTAAGACGGGAACAGTTCAAGGCAACGGATTAATCTTTCCCTTCCTTTTCGAAAAACGAGTGACCCAGCAAGGTCACCGGACAAATGTGCCTGAAACAGAGTTGGGACTCCCATTGGAGATCTCAAAACACTTTTCAAATTGGAGTCCAGAGCTGCGTTGACACACTGCTTCATCCCAATGACGCCCAGAATGTCTATTATTGGTGGCCTGGCCGTTAAATGAGCAGAAGGTGGATGACCTCTGTGATCTAATAAGCTGGTGTCACAGTTAAAAAGTCTAGTGTGGCCCAGCTCAGGGACAGACGCTTCCCTGAAGGACAGTTACACAGTAATTTGATGCATCGTCTGCCTCTGGTCCTGGTCAATCAACCCGACTGGAGATGCAGTTGGCGATATCCTGTAGAGGATTGAGCCTCCAAAATCAAAAAACGATCTCTTGCAGACCGATACGAGCGAGAGGGCTTTGAAGCAGGTTCTTTTACTCCATTGACCTGGCAAAATAATGCAACCAAGACTAAATATGGCACCTCTTGGATTGGGCTGCATTTGTATGCTTAACTTCCTTCTTAAGTAATCAACACAACAATTTATATGCAGTTTGATGTTTTTTTAAGAAAGTATCTGCTATGTAAACAAAAGGCCTGCATCTTCCCCAAAAGTTATTCTGATCAGTTTTATATCTGACAAACAACATTTTGATTCACATGCAACAAACGAAAGAACTCTGCTTACAGAATTGCGTGTTTGCACAACCCCGTCCTCTATTTACCCAGACAAAAAGCTGATGTTTTAAAGTGATATCAACAGAGCACTGTCTTTTGTTGTCATCAAGAAAAATGATGCCTCCGTGTGAGAATTCCACCGAGGCTTATTCATATCTCGCGGAGCTTGCGCTACTGCACAATAAACGTTTATTAATAACTTCAGAGCGCACTGCAGTGATGACTTTTAAACTCCTTGAAGACTTGTTTTTTCCCTTTTTTGTCAAAATGGAAGAACATAGTAGTTCCTGTTGACATTCCTCCCAGCTTTAAATATGCAATTACTTATACTTATCAATATAAAAGGAAAACTGCACAACGGGTTTGAAAACTACCAGATAAAGGGATTAGGAATCTTGAAGGAAGACACTATGTTCTCTGCATTTAGACTAGGGATGTCAACGATTAATTGTAAAACATGCAATCGATTAAAGCTATCATGATCGATTAATCAGTGCGTGCAGCTCCTGTGCAAAACACACACAAACAGCTGTGACGGTGGAGGGGCCGAATCTAACACAAAAATGATTTACTAATGTACAAACCATGCTTTTAATATGATCCAAACTTTAAACCTGCATTAAAACAGATACAACACAGTGATTTTGTATTGAAATCTAGTCATTCGTTCCTACGACATTAATTTGTGGCTACTGAAAAAAAAAAATCTAATATTATTAAATTCATGACCATCCAGCAAAACAGCGCTCTCTGAATGTTATAAAATGATCATAATCACATCTATTCATTTTATCATGCTGGTACTTTATGCTGGTTTATTTAGACAAAAAAAAAACTTTATTTGGGTAAGGAAGAAATTGGAGAAATATTTGCACATGCCGTTGACTATATGCCCTTGCAATAGATGCCCAGATACATTCTGCAGTATGAAGGCTAACCGATTAACCGATTAATTGATTGTTAATTTAAACGATGATCGATTGTGGAAATGATCAAAAATTGACATCCCTATATTGACATAAATTTTGCAGAAAAAGAAAGAATGCATCTTGCCCAATATTATATCTGCAATCATATAAATGCATTGCATTGCATCACAGAATGTACATAAACATCAGATTGAATTTTGCTGTAAAGCAATCCACTTTGTATATTAACAAAATGACAAGACACTGAAGTTACAAGCAAATACCTATATAAATTAGGGCCGGGAAGATATCAATAAACATCCCACTTTTGATTCATAAGCTCTCAGTTCAATTTAACTGATTTATGTAGATGTACTTCATTTAAAATGTAGATTTTGCTTGCACTTGAAAGAAGTTCCCTCTCCGCTATTACTGTGAATTATACAGGGAATGTTCTAACTTCATTATGGAAATATTAAATTAAAGAAATCAAAACAAACAATGCCCGAATTATGCAGTTTGCCATATATCTAACAAAAAATGACAATAAAAACAAACAAAACTTAAAGCGTATAAAGTAAACTTTAAATTGCATTTCTTGTGAAAAGCAAATTCATATGTGATAAATTAATATCAATTATAAACTCAGCAGTTTATAACAGTTTGCAGTTTGTGTAATCTATGTTTAATATCTCCTAAAAAAGACAAGCTATGAATGGGTCTGTAAATAACATGCTTAAAGTTTTAAAAATCAAAATAAATTATTCAAATGACTTTATATTTTATTAATCAGCAATAGACTAAATGTATTTTCCCAGTCCTAACATTAAAGCATTTAAAATGACTAGTAAAAATAAACTTTTTTTGACTACTCATGCCACACGTGAAACAAAGTTCAATGTACAAAAAGGAAAAAAAAAAAACAGCATAGGTTTTATACCCATCCATACGGTCTGAAATATATCTTTTTCAGTGTTATGGCTGACTAGGTGCACATCTGTCCCAGTGTTCAAACAATACCTAAACTAGGTTCTTTGTTCGCCTTTCTGTTTTACATATCGTTTAACACTGCATGACTTTCACTATGACTAAAGACATTGCATGATGCCAGTTTCATGATGCACAGTGCCACATTCACCCTTAGGACAGAAAGAAGAAGTTAAGTATGAAGGGCAGAGCATGAGGGGACGCAGTGCGGCTGGGGGTTGTGAAATCTACTGATTAAAAAGAAGGGGGAAAAAAAACTGACTTTGGCTGGAGGTTACTTTTAGATCGCCCCAAGCAATTGTTCCAAAAGCTGTGTTTTTTTCCTCTAAAAACACCCTTGAGATGAGCACCGGAAAGGTTAGGGTGTTAAAACGGCCAGTATTAATGGCAACTCTGCTAAACTAAAACAGATTCTCAGGGTTACAACCTCCCTCAGTGGTCGTGGAGTGGAATGCTTGAGTAAAATGTGTGACTTCGGCCCCCTGTCTCTTCAAACGCCGTGTTTGTGGCCTCCTCAAGGTGAGCGTTGCCAAAGTCTGACAAAAATACACTCATCACTAACCATTTTATGAGATTTTCTGGGACCTGTCACATTCCTTTGGAACTTTTTCTTTCTCTTTGTTTCCTCAACACTTTTTTTTTTGTCCTTTTTGAGTCGTAAATTGTTTTTTGGTGAATTGCTTCTCCTTGGGCTTGTCATTGTGCTTTTCATTAAAGGAAACTTGTTGGAAAGTTTCTGTTGAAGGACACTCATGGTGTCTGATGTTGTTTTGAGCTTGCATGGATAGTTAGAGAAGTGCATTTCCACTGGGAGCTGAAATAAAAAGTGTGCTCCTTTCCTCTTCGTGTTTCAGCAGCCTGAATTCTCTAGAATAACACACAAGACTGCACCAGCAGATGATCTGCATGTCAACTTTATTACATTTTTAAGAAAATTCTTTTCATCATATAATTATTAACCAATAGCACATGTCAGGACTGCTGAAAAAGTTCAAATAAAGACATTATTTTGGTAGATCTCACGCCAGAATGTAGTTTAACTTTTTTATATTCTCGGATCGCAGTTATACTTCAGTGAGCTTCTATTAAGCCCACTTAACTCTAATTTTAATATGGATTATAAATACAGATGATGTTGGCTCTTCAATGTACCATAATATCCAATAATATATACATAAAAAGTAGCATAATCCCAAATACTTACTCTTTTGTTCACAGCCTTCCCTGTTTTTTATTACATTATTATTATTATTATTTATAGGAAAGGCCTTAAATTTCCTAAAAATGCTTTACTGTTGTTGTCATCACTCAATATGGATGCAAGCCCCTTAATCTAATACTGAATGGAGTCAATTTTCAACATCAAATTTTGTCTTATTACCCGCTGGCTTTCAATGCACTCATATCTACCACATAATAACAGCTTCTCAATGATACAGAGAGAAAAATGTTGGTTAGCTCATGATAGAGTCTATTGACTCCACTTGTTATTCAGCCTAATTTATATAACTCTGATCACATCACAACCCAAAATGAGAGTTATTGTAATGTTGCATTAGATGTCTATATTGTCAAAAACTTCAAATATGCAAACACATAAACCCCCTATGTAGTGTGCAATTTCAGAGCCACAAGTTGGCATCTAAAATCTTAACCACAAATATAAAGTCTAACCGAATCACTTAGTCTCAAATCTCCAAACCTGATTCTGCCTGACCTGTCATAGGTCTTCACGGACTTTTCTCTGTGTGATTTTTATAATGCAGTTGTGCTACCAGATCACGCAAAAAACAAAATCGCACACTAGAACTTCACGAGTGAGCTCTTAGACAAATATAAAAAGCTCTTATCCTTCAGAGCAAAGGGACTAATGGCACCACGCAAGAAGAAACGGCGAGATTAGCCTTTTCTTCAACTCTTCTCTCAAAAAAAAGGGGGGAAAAAAAACAAGTCTGCTAACATCCTGCCATCAAAAACCATTTTTACTGCAGCTCAACATCAACACGGCCTCAGAATCGGGACGTGGCCATGTGCGAGATCTCACTGTCCATTTTAATATTCCGAGCAGAGTGAGAAACAGACAGAAAATCAATAGCTTCATTTTTTTCAATATTAAAGAATAGGGGGAAAGGGGCAGAGCTCCAACCTTTTGCTATAAAAATCCAAGATTGGCTTTAAAGCCATTTGCCATTTGATCCAAGATGGGACTGAAGACAAACCCCTGGGGCAGAATTATTTGATTAAACGTTGTTTGTTCTGCTTTGCTCTGGGAACACTTGAAGAACTGGCACAAATACTGTAGTTCTTTCATTCCACATTTTATGCATGTTTACATGAACACACAGAGAAAAATGCTTGATTTACCTGGTCTATCTCAGACAAGCAACTTATAACTGATGCTATGCGGATGAGAATAAACAAGGTCATTCTTAATTTAACTACATGATTAAGAATTAAAAAAAAATAGTTGACTCAAGATGCTGATGACTGAGTTATATTTGAAAAGGTTATAAAAAGCATAAAAACACATCTGTGTCCGCTCTAATCTATTTGTGTGTCAAGTAGTGATATTTTTATGTGTATACTACATTACCTTGGTGATAGTTTTTTTTCTGACTGTTACTAAATGTGACTGTTTATTTAAAGGGGACAGACAGTATGATGCAATTTAAAATTTTCCTTTCTCTTTGGAGTGTCACAAGCTATTAGGGCACAGATTCAAGATTAAAGTTTCAAAACCAAAGGGATATTCTTTATAAAAGTTATGACTTGTCCACTCCCCCACTTCTTTACATCACAGAGTGGGTTTATTTCCAACACTGCCCAAATTTGTACGCAAAAAAAAGAAGGTGGATATTATATAGGCGGATAACATCTTAAAAAGATATTATTCTCACTGTAGTGTTGCTGCGGCGCCATGTTCTGGAGACTGCTTTGTTTCATTATGAAAGTTAAACTACTTTCTTTGTGCTTTCAAAAGAGGACATAACTAGAAATCAGTGGTTAAGTTGTATTCACAACACTGCTCCAGAACAGTTCAACCCAAATATTAGAGTGTATTCACCGCATTTAGGGAGGACAAACTCCTAAAACCTGCAAAGGCTGTCTGGTGATTCTGACTCACAACATTTAAGTTACTTTTTCTTACTAAAAGAAGCTGCTACTTCTATTCAAATACCAGTTTGGAGCAGTGCAGGGTAGTGACAATCAGTAATTATGTCTCCACTATATGCAACAAGTTCCTTGTTTGTAATGCATTTTTATTGTTTTGGTGTGATAGCACCGGGAGGTGGCATCAAATCATAGTAAGGGCCATAACATCTCAGCCACATGCTTGCGGTATTCAGCCAACCACAGTGCACTGGATAGCTGGCCAATCAGGGCACACCTCACTTTTTGGGCGGGGTTTAGAGGAGAAACAAAACTGTACAGATAGAATCAATTAGAAGTCACTGCTGTTTAATAAAAACACAAGAATTGCAAAACCATTGCAGTGCATAGGCCTGTGTGGTTTACATTGTTTTCTCTTTTTTTGCTACAGCCCATGCAAAACCTGACGAATAAATACAGCATCATGCCCTTTTACAATAGTGAAGTAAATATATTATTCATCACACATGGATGAAAGTAATTTGAAGAATTGTAACGGCGAGCGTAATGTCAGTCCAGTTCGTAACTGTCCAAATAGCCTTGAAGACAACTTGGATGGAAGACAATTTATTTCTATTGTAGTCTTACAGTATATTCTCCTCCTAAGATGTCCCTGAAACCTCCCTGAAATAAAAAAACAGACTCAATGGGGTGGTTGGTCTCCTTCCTATTCTTGATCCATGAAATTTTCATCATGAGCAACTTTCATGTTTCTTCCATAAAAGTAATCCAGCACAGCCAAAGTAGAGAGCAAACATAACCTCACATCCATCTGTCCGTGCCTGGCATCAGGATCACGAATCTCACTGAGAGCCTATATTTGTTTTTCAGACATCAGAGCACTTGAAGTACAAAACTACAGAGCTGAGAGGGGGTTCTCTGAAATCTAGGCAATAGACTGAATTCTCGGGGATAACATGCCAGTATAGCCAAAGTTATCTCCCAGTTTTACAATAGGGCAAAATCCATCAAGAGAAAAGTTGCCGTCTGCAGTTGAACTAAGTTGCTAAAAGAAATAAATAAATAAAAAATTACACAGACATAAAAACATTTGTTAAAATGATTTTAAAAAATAAATAAAAGAATGAATCCTTCAGTAAGGAATTTGTGCAGTACCAAAAAAACACATTACAATGTGTTCACACTGTACAATGTATATATAGTCACCCTTAAAAAAGACATGCTTTGCATGTCTCATTAATTTACACACATCTGTTTTAGGCCATCAGCTCATGAGCTCAGTAGAGATTCCAAGACCTGAAACTGAGACAATTAAAAGGCGCAGTGTTGGGGTGCCTCCAGGACAGGGTTGTGAACCACTGGTCTAATTAACAATTAATTTCACAAACCTTGCACACTAAGTTGAATCCAGCTGTGAGATCTTGTGAAGTGTGCATTTGTATCCTCCACGATTGCATGTTCTCTGCGTTACAAACTAAACTACAAATAGAATGTGGACAGGAGGAGAGTTCTGCTACACTGGAAACGCACAATTGACAAACTTATGATTTATGATTTAGAAACTTATTATGATCATATTTAAGTAATTTTCAGCGCGGTATGTTAAACGAGTGTTACTTTGGCTTTAGATGCACACAAACATCCCAGATTGAGTAAATATTTCTTTAAAATTTCTTAAAAAAAAAAAAAAAAAAAAACGGTAAAAGATCACAGAAGTTGTCATCTAAATTTTAATTTTAAGTTTTTTGCACATTGTCTTTTTCCTCAAATATTAATTAAAATAAAAACATATTTATAAATTACTATTATTGAAATCTTAGTTTTATCTCAGATTTCTGCATTTAAAAGTACAACCAAACAACCTTTTGTATTGTTTTTTGATGCAAAATAATGGCAAGGACACATCTACCCACTTGAAAGACGGATTTCGCATAGAAATTGTTTTTTGGATTGCTTCGTAAACACCTGAGTGAATCCTCATACCGAATCTATAAAAAATACTGACAACCAACACATACGACAGAAAAGTTTTTGGTAATTGGGTATCAGGTTGAGAGCGAATGTATTCAGACTCCACTAAACCTGAATTCACACCAGTCTAGGAACCATGTCAAGACCCCACTGTCTCCATCCCACTCGATATGTCCAGACAACATTCTCCAGCATCTACCTCCCATTGATTCATTCCCACTCTTATCTGTTTTCAGTTTTAAATTGCATCCCAAGAGCACCTCCCCTCCAGTTAGCTGCTCTCCACCTCTCACCGCTGTGCAGATACCAGCTAGCATGGTCTTGCATAACTCAATTCAACCACCCTAATTCCCGCTGCCGTAAACGTCAAAGTTATTATTTCTCCCATGCCTGATTCATCTACACTTCCTTTGGCACACAACTTAATGAAAAACAAGATTCCTTCTAGTGGGCCGGATCTTTTTCAGAAATCAATACAAGAATATTGCTCAGAAGCGGTGATTTGGTTTGCAGTGAACTGAGCAACAGGTACAGCTTAATGATATATTTACTGTAAAATATTAGCAAAGAGCCATAAGCCACTGATTAATGTAGATGTAAACCAGACCAAACCAGTGTAGCCTACCTGATATCTTTAACAGGAAATATTGTGCACTTTGGGATAGGAATATGTACTGGTAAACACAGATTAACTAAAAAAAAACTGCAAGTAATAAATAAATAAAACAAATATATACATTAAGTGAATACCAACAATGTGTTACTATATTACAGATAATGTTAAATTAGATTCAAAATAAACATTAAATACCATTAATGTAAAATATATGTACAAAGTTGGTTTTAAGTCGGTTATTTCTATCTTTTGCGGCAGCGTGTCACATTTGCAAACATTATTTTTGTCATTAAATGTAATAATGCAGTGAGATTAGAGTCTGTCAACAGCCAGTCATTTCCAACAGACACGCTACCGCAAAAGATAGAAATAACATGTCTTGTTGGTGAAAATACTAGCGGCCTAAGACTTTTGCCCAGTACTGTATATACAGTGTGTATATATATATATATATATATATATATATATATAAATACATACAGTATACAGTATATATATATTTTTTTTTTTTTTATTTTTTTTTTTTTTACCAAAACACCAAAAGCAAAAATGTAACTTTTAATTTAACAGAAAAACACTAATCAAATCAAACCACTGTAATTAAATTTGCATAATTAAAATATTTATGCTGCTTGCGGTATCATGTTTTTATTAGATAAACCAGTTGCAGTAAAGTTTTTTTGGCAACAAGCCACCTCTCAATTTGTAACTCCTGTTAATATGCAAAATAAAATAAATTGCATATTCAAACTGTCCCACAAGACAACTGTTCCACCAGAAAAAGTCCCAGTGCTCTTTACACTCAGCCCAGTCCTGTTTTTACTGCATCATTAAAGGACAGTTCATTGCTAATAATCATTTCACTCTCTCAGCAGGGTGCAAGATAAAAGCTGTGAATTTTTACACCGACAAATGTGCTTAGACTAAAATCTTTCTTATCTGACCTGCACAAGACAGAAAGTTTCACTAAATAATAATAATATTCATTAGAACCACCATTATCTCTATTCCGGCTGTCGTTTTTAACATTTGACCGGATTCAGTCGCTGACCAATTTAAAAAAAAAAGCTCACTTGTGATTTCTCCGCTTTGAGTCTTATTCCCCCATTGCCCGTCTGCGAATTAGGCTGACACTCCAGCCTGGCTGCAGCGAGCAGGCCATAAACCCTGCCAGTCTAGAGTGTGTAAAATAATAATGGCAGTGTTGCAAAACCCAAGCTGTGATAATAACAAGCTCTAATGGGTGCTCTTATCGACATCGATTTCCAATAATAGAGATCATATAAAAAGTAGGTAATTACACTGTGCAAGCAGAGGGCGTCCTGTGCAAATATCATTATTATCAAATTGGAATGGAATGCCGGAACGGAACATGCACCCATTAGGTCGGAGTGGCCCTGGGGAAATGCGGAAGAGAGGAGACACAAAGAAGAGAGATCGCTGTCCACAACCTCCAGCGCCCTCCGCCCTTGGAGTCATTCATACCCTTGGCGAGAGCCGTTCTATCGACTGAAGCTGTGCCGTGGGCTAAATAAGTAAGGAGCTCTATTATGTCGGAGGTGTGTTTTTGAAGATGAGATCTACACAGCAAACACTGCATCCTCATGACCAAACACAGAGCAGCCATATAAATCAAGTGATTTATACAGTAGAGTATCTTCAAAAAGTTACACAATGAAATTTAAATCAACACAGCTTTTGAATCTCAATAGTGTGATTTATGAATACGTTGTAATTACTTTCGAAGACACATGAACCTGCAAAATTAGCAATTTTTGTCTTTTTTTATATTTAGACTATTTTTTTTTTCAAAATCAACATGAAGAAGCATCTTTTATACTACCAATTTTGTTACACCAATATTTTTAAGCATTTAAAACTACCATATTTTCCACCAAAAAAAAGTTTTAAATTTAAGAATCTGAAATGTAAACCAACTCTTATTCCAAAGCGACTTGCAATTAATGCAATTAACATCAAGAATGCAGAAAACACACAAAGAGCACACATTTGCATTCATACCAAATGTGAGAGGTATGCAAGCCCAGGTTTTTTTTGTTAAGCACACTTCCCACACGACAGTTGTTTCTGTTTCTAATACATTTGTCATAATATTGTCCATTACTATTTTAAATATGAATGACATTTGAGAGCTGTAATTTTACCAGTATTTGCCTTAAAAGACTTTTGTTCATTTTTTGGGCTTGACAGCCATTGATCACCATTCTATTTTATTGTACGGAAAGAAAATACATTTTGCTAAACACAGCCAAAAGAAGCCCAAAGGGCTTTGAAATGACATAAAGGTGAAAAATAATGACAGAATTTTCTTTTGAGGGGTCAGCTATCCTTTAATCTTAAACCACCCCAACATTAATGCATCCACGCCATTAGGTGTCAGCATAAAGTCAAAGACCACTATCGCGTGCCAACTAGAGGGTGACACGGGAGTGAATTTTCAAACCTCTCCCGTCCCACTCCCACAAAAAAAATCCCGTCCCATCCCAATC
>JAUCNO010000082.1:3874755-3884942 GCA_032353835.1 Enteromius viviparus | reverse complement strand
GACTAGTCCTAGATTAAAATAAATGTTAAGAGCTGTCTAAACTGGAAAAAGCTTGCACTGAGATATCTTAAAATAAAAAATCTTAAAATACATTATTGTGATTGTTTGGTCTTAAAATGCTCACAGATAATGCATTTTTGTAAGACATACATGTATTTCAAAAAAATTCTTAAATGTCCTAAATTAGCAAAGGTCTAGTCCTGGCTTAATCTAATTTCTAACTGGGAAACCCGCCCTATATGTATTTTTCCCCAGGAAGGTACATTGAGAACCATGGTGTAATTCATAACAATTGGTTTAATACAACCACACAAGAGAAGAAACAATACTACATGACACAGTTTGTGGATGAATACTGGGATAATGGCAGTCTACCAATTTGGATCACTGCTCAAAGACAGGTCTAAAAAAAAGCCTGAGTATATTTAGTATACTATACTACATCCTAATATACATTTGCTTTAAATGGGATATAAACTGACTTGTAAATTTGTCCTTTCTTAGGGTAAAAAAACTGGATCTTTACACTTCCCTGGCACTGCGGCCACTTACCAGAATGAAACAATCCAAGTGAAAGAGGTGGAACCGAGGTTTTATGACCACATTGATGAGACTGCATGGAAGGAGAAAGTGGACAAAGTCATGAAGGAATGGTTTAAAGATGAAGACTTAGACTTTGTCACGTTGTATTTTGGCGACCCAGATTCTACCGGCCACAAGTACGGCCCTGACTCTCCTGAGCGGCGTGAGGCGGTCAAAAAAGTTGACCGAACTGTGGGGTACATACGAGAAACTGCTGAGAAACACGGACTCAGTGACCATCTGAATATTATCATCACAGCTGACCATGGAATGAGCACCGTGTTCAAAGGAGAGGATGTAAAAGAAATAATACTCACTGACATCCCTGGATTCTCTTTGAAAGATCTGAAATTCCACATGGTGGACTATGGACCTTCTGGGCTGCTGTTGCCCAAGGAAGAGATGCTTGACAAGGTTTATCAAGCCTTGAAAGGAGGGCATCCAAACCTAAACGTTTACAAGAAAGAAGACATGCCCGCTCGGCTGCATTACTCCAAACATCCACGGATCCTGCCCATCGTTCTCTTCGCAGACCCAGGATATGTCATCAATGGGGTGAGGATTCAGTAAACACCTATAATGGACACAATAAACAATAATGCATGGAAACATTATGCTACATGTTATCATACATTCTAAATGTTTTTGCAGTTTTACCCACTTCAGACCAATAAAGGGGAGCACGGCTATGACAATGAGGTCATGGACATGAAGCCTTTCTTCAGGGCAGTAGGACCAGACTTCCACAGAAACTTGTTGGTTGGACCATTTGAGACGGTCAATGTTTACCCTCTAATGTGCCACTTACTGGGGATAACGCCAGAAATCAATGACGGGTCACTGGATAACACGCGACACATGCTGATATCTGATGGAGAATCGTGTGATTCTGGAGGTAAATCCAAATAATATGAAACATAATAGATGTGTTGAACTTTAAGTTAGCTTGATATACAGTAGGTGCTATTACAGGTCAATCAACTAAACTTCGTTCTCTCTCTCACTCTTTCTCACACAGGCGTTCAAGAGTCGATTCTTCAGAACGTGTTCACTGGTCTTGCTGCTGTTGCTGGATTTTTATTGCTTGTGTTTGTGGTTGTTACATCTTACAATGGATATAAAAGATGCAAAATTACTACAAAGTACGGCACAGAGCTACAATAAGACTTGTTACAGGTTTTGGCTGTTTTATGAAGATCTGATGCATTTTTTATCTTTACTCTCCAACAGAGTGAAAGACATAGGAGATAAGGATGAGATGAAAGCCGACTCCAAGCAAACATCCTTCTAAGATGGACCACTGATTTTTCTTGAAAGGTTAAATACAAATTTTAAACTGCAGAATTTCTGTAACTTTTTTAAAAAGTTTATAATATTGTTCAAACCTCTAGCATCATAAAAAGGTGGTAGATCATTATTTATACTAATATATATCTTTATCTCCAATGAAAGAGCATGTCAACTATGTCCAGAAGTTTTACTGTGTATACATTTGTTTTTAATAATACATTACCATACCTTCGAGCATTTGACTGCAATTTGAAGAATAGCCTGATTTTGTTTGTGTGTGTGTATGTGTGTGTAATAACACTGAATATAAATGAAATTGTGGATTTTAAAGGATTAAAGAGTTTTAGATCTTTCAATATCTTGGAGACCTACATGTTTAAAACTAAAAGATCTGTTTAGTATTTTTGTGTTTCTTACATAATTATGGAAAACTGTTGTATTTTCTTTGTTGTTATCTTGGTCTGAAGATAATTTAAGTCAGTGAAATATATGCGTCATGCATCATTGATGAGCAAATTATGAAGAAGTGAAAGGCCTCAAACAGAAGAAAACACCATGGAGTGGCCCAGTCAAAGCCCTGACCTTTACTGTGAAATAAAAAAATGTAAAAAACAAAAATTACTCCTGGCTCTCGTGCAGGTCTGAACCACAATTTGGAGGATTACACTAAATTAGATTAGGAAAATGAATCTACCACTCAATTGTATTACCATATTCATAACACAGACATTCCTTTGGGCCACATATTTACAATTTTAAATGTGCATCATTTCAAAATCAAGTAAACCAAAGAATGTGTATAAATATGTGTGGTTGCAAACAATTGACATACCTTTTGTCAGTATTGACCATTAATAAGTTAACATGGTGCTAAAAGACTAGACTTCAGGAGTCCACGCCTAAAAGACCATCGGGAATGTCCAAGCTGTTGGTTCAGCTGGTGAAGATGGTTAAGAACAAAAAATTGTCTACAACAACCTTTGAAGCACAGTTTTATAAAATTCTACTTTTTTCTCATTTCAGTTGCACAAGTGTAGATAAATAACTTAGACAACAAGTAATGACTGGTTAGACACCATAACCTTCACACAATACAGTTTTTTTAGCAGTGAGCTGTAAATCATAGAAACACTGTTTGAAAGAAGCTGTATAATTGTTTTTGTCCCATTACTTTGAAAAAGCCTCTTGATAAGATACTAAAAGATAACATATAATTCACCTCATAAACATCGGAAATGTGAACTTTAGTGTACAGAAAGTGATGGCAAAAACAGACAAAAAGGTACAGTCAATAGATGAGGCTGTTGATCAGGAACAACCATCAGACCAGCCACAGAAAAGCAAGATTGTTACATCAACAGTAGTAGTGGAATACCTCTTATACCTGGCACTGAGTGTTTTGCTCCTTATATTCCCTGCAGCTCTTTCTGCTTCAGTCAGAGATCACTGCACAAAAGGCATAAACAAACTAATATTAATAAGCGTTGATGGGTTCAGGTGGGACTACGATCGAGATGTGGACACCCCACCCCTGGCCCAAATGGCTGAGGCAGGATATGTCAATCCACTACACCTACACACTTCACCATGTTATCTGGTAAGGAGGAAAAGACAGCAATTTCCTACTTCCTGAAGGGCACAGGTAGCTCAATATGACATTTTTTATCATGGGTTTTGGTGAAGATTGGGTAACACTTTATTTCGATAGGCCACATTCAACTAAGAGTAAGTATCTTCGCAAATGAATCTTAACTAGCAGTCATTAGAGTATTAGTAGACTGTCTGCTTAATAACTTCGAACACTTTATTTTGATGGGTTCACAACATAATGACAGGGCATTTTTTCTCTCCTCTTCAAACTATCCTGCAGTGTGAGCTTTGGCTGGGTTGTCTGAGCAAATTCGCTGTATTGTGTCGAGTGTTTTTTTCTTTGAGGCGCCGTATCAAATATCCGGTATCTAACGCTTTACACTTCAAGCTGCTTCCGTTTTCTACTTCGTCTGCATTTTACCAATAGTGTCTCTGCAACAAAGTGATGTCCTGCCCCAAGCGATGCTAGTCAAGAGGTCTAATTCTGTGCCACCGCATTACTATGTGTAAAAAAATAATAATATACATATATATTCGAGTCTTGATCAGGAAGTAACGTCCGATCGAGTCTGAAACCACGTGATCCGGACATCCCTAATAAAAACCTTAAAGTTGGTCATAACAGCTTGAATAATCTTAAAAACAAATTATAATACCTTATTTTAGTTACGTATTTGTGATTCTAAGTTTTAAGAGTATGATTGATAACACACAACGAACACCATATTAAATCTACTTCTTTGGTAATGGACTATATCGTATCTTGACAATGTTTATTTAAGATCTGCACAGTACCGTACAACATCTTGTGAGTGGTTAGGTGCTGAGTGTTATTTGAGTGTTTCCTGTGAGGCCGCAGGTTGTCGACGAGTTGAAACTGAGCGTGAGTGCTTAAGTTGTGATGACGGTCTGGGTTCAGGCTTCTGTTACAGAAGCGGGAGGGAAGTATAATATAATGGTTTATTTCACAGCAGAGGATGTAACAATGGATGAAGACAATGATCATGAGTATCAAAGAGCTGGTTGGTTTGTCGTGGATGAATGCAGAACAATAACAGTCTTTCTAATTACAGAACCGTTGGAGCGATGGAGACACATAGAGACAATAGAGACACGCTGGACCGGGGAGACAACCACACACCACATGTACGGGAGGATCCTGGAACTTTTGAGAGACACTAGAACAAAGGAGAACAAGGAGGTAAGTACAGGGTAAGTATTTCCAATATCAAAGAGCAAGGAATTCAGCCTACTTCGTAGAAACAAGCCCAGACACTGACTGAGGAGTGGTGTGTGGTTTTATGGTGAAACTGATTGCGGTGATGATGAGTTGCAGGTGATGGTGATTAGAACTCAGGGGAAAGTGAGCATTGTGATAGGCTGGGAGCAGACCCTGGCAGATCTGTGACAACATTGAGGCTAATATGAGCTGGCTAATACTTTCAACTGAAAAAAAATGCAATGTTTTTTATATGAACCTAAGAGTATTAGTAGAGTAGGTATGTTCACATACTTGCAAAACATCCTATACTCACTAAGGGGCCATCAAAATAAAGTGTTAGCATATATTTATCAGACACACTTATACTGAAATGAAGGCAGTAGTTGACATGTAGTTGCTGAATTAACTTATCAACAGTCTTAATGGTATCAAAATAATCAAACTGATATTATTATTTTTTTTATATTTGAAGCAAATTTGTTATAGTACACATTTACCTGATCATATATCTAATCTTATGGCTGTTTGAGAAAAAATATAGCATTGCTATTATTATTACTCATAAGTGGTATTTGTCTGTTTTAAGTAAGGTAATATAAGTAAAATGGCAAGATATAAGAATGCATTATAATTATGAGAAATATAATCCATTGTAACGTAAATAGATGAATCATGTTCATTGTGAGTTATACATTATCATACAAAAGCTATCACATTAAAACTGTTCTTGTAAATATTCATGAGATGATATAACATTAAGTTATTTATAATACATTATGCATTCATTATAATGTCTATAGAATACCTGACGCATACTGATATCTGATGGAGAGTCTGAAAGTGAATCTGGAGGAAAAATAAATAATAGTTTATATCTGAAAAATATTACCAAATTATTCAAATACTTTATGATTTGTTTATTGTACATATTTGTATATGGACATTTTATACTTATTTCGTATTTTAGAGGTCCAATAATTATTATTAAGAGGTATTTTAAAGGGTAAAAATTATTATATTTTGAAAAATAATCGTAAATTACAGACAATAGAAATAATCTGCTATTTAATGCTAAATTATACTGCTATATAATGTCACAATGTCTCTAGCCATCTTAAAGACAACTTTTCATGATAGCCATCAGATCTGGTATTTGATAAGATATCTTGATGAACCTTCATCTAATTACACCATGCAAAGAAATAATGCCATCATACTGTATCACTGTCAGCAAATGGATAAAAACCTGAAAGCATTACAGCTCTTACTCTTTCACCATATGTCCCCATGAACCAATAAGACATAATGAGCCAGCACTATTATCACCTTACCACAATTACATAAGTTAAAGGTCATCAATCAAGCTTTTTTTCCTTGTAGATGTTTCCAAGTCAAGTCTTCATAATGTGTTTGTTGGTCTAGCTGCTGTGGCTGGATTTTTAAAGCTTGTGTTTATGGTTGTTACATCCTACAACATGTATAAAAGACGGAAAGCGAGGTAAGACAGAGTTCCATTACTGTTTTTCCAGCACATTAGCTCATATGCTGATGTATTACTTTACCTTCACTCTCCAGCAGAGCGAAAGTCACAGATGATGAGGAGCAGATAAAACCTGACTACATGCAAACATCATTCCAAGAGGAATAGTCACTTGTTCTTTAATTGCTTGTCATTTCATACTACACTGGGATACAAAAAGCTGAGACCACATTGAGACAAGCATTTAAGGGCCTTTTTTCCATTTAAAGCATTTGGTTTTAGGAATTTGGATGCATAAATAAATAATATTTTTAAAGTCTTTTAAATTTAAGTATTCACATAAAACGTACAATAAATAAAATAGGAATATATACTGTTCAATAGTGTACAATACTAAGATATTTAGACATTCATATTTAATATGAATACAATTAACCCTTCATTCATATTGTTATGCTGATTAAATAATTTGTAATTAAAATATTCTATTAAATAAGAAATGCTTAAAATATAGTTTCTAATTGTAAAAAGTTGTTTTAAATTACAAATGTTTATAAAGTAAATATCATAAAAATATCAAATTGCAAAATAGAGGCATTTGGCTGGTTGTCACTGCTTTATGTTACAGTAATATGCAGATTTGATCCAGTATATACTGATGCCATCTAGTGGAAATAGTGAGTCATTTCAAACTCAAAACAATTGCGACTGTACTGTATGTGAACCAATTGCATTCAAGTAAATACTAACAGTTAATGATGCCAACCACACATTATTTACACAATCCTTGAGATTTTTATTTCTCCCAATCCCCTTGAATACACACACACACACACACAGACATTCAATTTAAAATTTACACAATAGGCTGCACAATACCCATCAGTTCTATGGAAAAACACAAAGCAGAAAAAGAGCTTATGAGGACTAAATGACTGACAGAAGTTATCATTACACAAAGCTGCAGATTCAATGATTTATGGCAAAATCCCGTCCAGTCATGTGGAATTTTCCCAAAATAAGTTTAAGTAAACAGCTCATGACAAAGAGGCACTCAGAGCAGGCTGGTATGCATAAACAGTTTGAACAGTGTGCTGCAGTGTAGCCCCCTCCAAACACATTCACACATACACACGCACGTACACACACTCACTCACCCGCCAGAGCAGAGCCAGTCTGGAAATGTGGAGTCTCCCCCTGGCACGCGCACCAGACTCCCATCCATCTTCCAGTGCAATAACATTTCTCTGTCTCTCTGTCTCTGTCTATTGCTTTACTACTGTTGCAGGACACACACTCTTCTTCTGTCTGCAGAGATCATCCTTTATGGTGTTCGATGCAGGGCGCTTTTAAAGCAACATAGTCTTGAATGCACAAATTTAGCGCACTACAATCAATGAGATGTTTCCAAGCGGAATTATTAAACCTAAGCATATTACAAATTCAACTCAATATTTGACAATACTTGTGGCAGAATGTTGAAAACCACAAAAATTAATTTGGACTTTTCCCTCCAAAATGCCTTTTAAAGTAAGATGCTTGCAGTAGAAGTAAATGGGGCCAAATTGAAACTTAATAAAAACATAATATATTTCAAAAGTATTGAAGTGTAAACTATGTGCATATGTTCTTTTGGCACTTGTATAATTTATTAATATATCGAATAATTTCTTTTTTTATTTTAATAGTAGTTAAAGTTTTAGAAATTGTGCTTTGTCTATATAGTTTTTTATCAATTAGTATTTATTTCTAATTAACTAATTTCTTTAAATATTGCCTTTGCAACAAGCTGAAATGTGTATATATATATATTATTTTTTAACATGATCGTGGATGATTTTACATTCAGTTAACTAAAATATATAATATATTTCCAGATTTTAGTAAAGGAAAAAAAAATCAGATTGCATACTAAACGTCAATGTAGTTGACATGAAAATTTTACGACAAGAAAATTAAACCATAAAACAACAAAAAAAAACCGAAATGAACAATTGTTAGTTTTAAAATTACAAGCTGCTCATTTCTGCTTTAAAGCATTCAAAAATTGGCCCAATAGCTTCCATTGTAAGCATCTCGTCATTAAATAATTTATTGCATTTTTAAAGAAATCTCAATTTTGTGGCAATTAATATTATGCCACACATGCTTTCAAGCTTTAAATTGGGCTTATACTGATTATATAACATTCCCTCTTGTCAATAAAGACATGTATTGTTTTAAAGTTTTGGATCTGTCAGTAACAACAGATAAGAGACGAGTGTTAACTCCTGTGCTTCCTCTTGAGACCTTGTTATGACTGTCGTTCTGGCCGGTCATAGTGTAAACACTTGGGAATTTCCCTCTGAAGACCTACATGGCACTTTTATTCTATCACAACATGTCAGCTCCTAACCGGGCCACTTTAATATTCTCTGCTCTCATCCATTATTAGCTGTGAGAGCACTTGTCAAACAGCCGCATTCTTCTGAGTGGATTTTCTCCTTCCCTCTGACTACGCTCATGTCTGCGACGCTCAGCGCACAAAAGAGCGGTTGAGCCGGGAAACAAGCATGTTTACATCTGAGGCTTAACAATCGTGCTGAGCTGAAGGGAATGCAGAATGGAGTATCAAGAGGATCATGTGGACTATTTTTCCAGTGCTATTTCAGGTTCAGTGTATTGCTTTTTTGAGCACCGCTTTATTCCTCTCAACGGTCAGAATATACTGAAATAGTCATTTAAATCGAAATTCAAATACAGTATATAGCCTTTTTTTATTGTGGTCTATCCAATAAAACGCTCAGTGGATGAGGTTAGAAACCATTTAAACTATTTCACAGGGACTGGCCAAGATGCACTGGTGGTCTTGGTCAAACGCCATGTCTTCCCGCGGCCTTGTTTCGCGGGGGCGGACAAGAACCGTGTCGCCTCACACTCTGGTGAGACCTCTTAGGGTTTTGCGACGACAGATTTACTCTGACAAGCTCTGTGGTACGGCCGCCAGGCTCCGGACACCAGCACACCTCTCTGACATACCTGTCAATGAGGTGTCACTGCACAGAAAGCGCCCCATGCTTTCTTCTCCAATGCCACCATGGAAACACTGACTCAACACCTCCATATCCTCACTCTCTCGCTCCTACAGTCCCGCCCAAGCAGTTCTGATGAGGCATTCCTTTGAGCTGAAACAAGGCGTTAATCCATGATAACTTCTCCTCGTGCCAGCATGTGGGTGCAGGTCTCTCCTCCAATGCTTGCCTCATGCTTTCATGCCTGCCAGGTTGAATAACTCTAATGTAGCTGCAAGATTTAGGAGGTAATATCTATGTAAAGAGGGAAATGGTCTCAACAGTAAAGCCATAAATCTGTCTTTCGTACTTTGATGGATAGATGCTTCGGAATTGTTTTCACAAAGCGGCCGAACACAAAAGCTGTCATTCGTCTGTGTCATATATGGTTTAGTTTTATGTGTTTGTGCGAGGCAGTGAGGTGTACAGAATGGTACTAATGGACCCTTTTCACGCATTTAACGGTCAACAGCATCGTAAATCCTTAAACATTTTTCTTATTTGTATTTTTTTTTATATGTATGCACATTTATAACACCATTCTTTGCATTATATTACCTTTGCATCAAATTACAAAAAGATAGTTTAATCAAATTTAGCCAAATCTCTTTGACTGTGAATATCTAAAGAACCAATTAACCATTAGGGCAACTGGTCAAATGCCCAATCAGTGTTGCCAATTTAGCAATTTTGTTGCTAGATTTATCAGCTTTTCATACTACCCTAGCAACTTTTTTTTCAAATAGCACCTAGCAACAAATTTAGCAATTTTTAACATTCTTTCGGCTACTTTTAGAAATTTTCAACACACACATCACATTCAAGTTAACCCTCCTCTTATCCTTGGGGTCAATTTGACCCCATTCAATGTTTAACGTATGTAAAAATATAATTGACTTTTGTTTTTTTGCTTCAGATTGAGTGACTTTTCCTAAATTAATGGGGAAAACTTGGTAAACATAAAATTAACATG
>JAUCNO010000082.1:3850610-3871813 GCA_032353835.1 Enteromius viviparus | reverse complement strand
AGGCCAAGTGATTAGCACACCTGATTCTGATCATTTGAATGGGTGAGCGAAAACTTTTGGTAATATAGTGTATATTTAAACTTATTTTTTTTATTTATAATATGCATTGCTAAGAGCATCATTTGGACAACTTTAAAGGTGATTTTCTCAGTATTTAGATTTTTTTGCTCCCTCAAATTCAGTTCTATCTCAGCCAAATATTGTCCTATCTTAAACTTGTTTATATGATGTATAAATCCCAGTTTTGAAAAATGAATACATACGAGTGGTTTATGTTGGGTATTTATTGCTCCAAAAGCCTGAGATTAATACTGAAAACTCATATTCCATATTTTACAGCCAAAGAGTAAAGTGGATGTATATGTTATTGAGAATGATTTAATACACTATATATATAGATTCATTTTATGTTTAAGGTTTTTTTTATTGCAGTTTTACGTCATATTTAGCCAAAACATGCATTTTATATTATATAATTCAAGTCTTTTTTCATTGGTCACATTCTTTAATGTGATATTAATTTTATATATTTCTTTATTCAATCTTTTTTTCATGATGACTGTATACAGTAGGTCATATTCAGTCAAAACACTGCATATCAGCCACGTGGACTTTGTATAAACCCTGAATCATGATTATATAAATATATTTGTGAATGATATTGGAGCTCTTTTTTAGTAAGGAGTTTCTAGGCCATTGGTATTGCCCACAAACCTATTCACGTCCCCATGTTCCTTTGGTTTGGGTGTCCTCCATCCTCTGCACACCAGCTATTCGGTGCAGTCGCCAGGAAACACGCACGAGGTTCAGACCAATGAGAGTCTTTTCTCTTTAAGGGAGTGTCTGTGCAAAAAAAAACTATCTGAACGTTTAATGACTGGTGGTTTTTCCGCTCTGTCATGGTTAGAGAGAGCGCCTGGGTGGCCAGACTGGCTTTCATCATGGGATGGGCGCAGTGTGTAAAGGGGCAACTGTTCCTCACACCTGATTGTTAGTGATACTGGATGGACTCCAGAACTTGGGTGGCATGTTACTATGCGAGATGAAGTTTCCAGTTATGTCTCCTGGGATGTGATGCCCTGAGAGCGATGAAATGGGATCATTCATAGCATCTATGAGTGTTTAGGTTTGAGGGTCGCCGATTGAGGTACATTAAGCCGGCGTTGAAAATCACGCATGGCGCTGCCCAGTTATTCACTGTGTGAAAATATGCCTCGTGAAGAGAGAGAGAGAGAGAGAGAGAGAAAGAGAGAGAGAGAAAGACACTGGCACACAGCATTTCTTGTTGAGTAGAGTGGAGTGACAGGTCCATAATCTTAGCTTGTTGGAATGCAGGAGGAACAGGCAGTGTTTTTATTCTGCATCTAGCTGAAGAGTAATATGAAGACGTAATGTTCCTTTACATAAACCTTCCTTATTGTGCAAAACCAAGTGATGCTGGACAATGTGCTGGTGGATAAAGTAAAAAAGTTGGATTCACTTTTTGCCACAAAAGTTGCATTTTGAACTGTTACATTGACGCTTATGCGTGATAGATCCCTGACTGAGTTTTACTCTTTGAAATGCTGCATTGTTATGTATAATATAGCAAAACAAAAAAGTCAAAGCCATTTATGTGACGCTTGACAAAAAAAGGAGCTTAAACCTAATCGATACAGAGCGGAACGTCAGTATCTTCATTCCTTTGCGAGGTCAAGTTGTTCCTCTCATGCCAATAGACTTTAGGCAGCAGACAGAGCAGTGAATGTTTTTACATGTGATCATCCATCCAGCATGTGTTTCAGGCGCCACACAGATTAAATGAAAGAATCTGAAAATGAAGGTCTTTAACTTTTAATCCTTTTACAAAGACCCTTCAGACTGTCTGAGGACGGAATGGCGTCTCGAAGGAAAAAAAACAAAGTAACTGATCCACTCCCTCCGAGGAATACGAATCACCAATTGTCTATTACGATCCAGACTTGACTTCATAAGTCAAATTAAAATAATATCACCTCAATTAGCGTCACATCAGCGTGGAGGGCTTTATAAATAGCAGCTGGCAGCTTTTACTGCATGCAGTGCATGTTAAGCAGATTGCGTATGCACGGCAAGTGAAATAAGCAAAAAACAGTTCATGCCATTTTTAGTGGTTTTATTTTAAATGCATTTCGACTACATGGACATAAAGAATAAATAGTTTCTTTTAATTTACATGAGCAGTTATTTTCCATTCCCCTTATATTTACAGCACACCAAGACTGTAATCTATAATCTCCCGTCTGAGGTGTATAAAGATAAAGAATTTTTTTTCCGAATAATGGAAAAAGCTTGGAATTCCTTCAATAAACGCACTTTGAATGCGAAATGTTCTTCGACATAAATATGTATAAAGTTACATTACAACCAAAGTTACAGTAGACACTGGATATTATAGGCAAATACTGACCTTTTTTCTTTTTTATATAGTTGAATCAGGCACCACTTTACAGTGTCCATGTTAGACATATTACTATAATTATTTACTATAATGACTATAATACCAAGCAGCTCCACAAAAGAATCACATGTTAAGTACACAAAGTTTCGTCAGCATCCCTCATCAGTACTTCTGTCTGAAATTACACAGTAACATGAACACCAATGTAAAGTGTAACCTAGAATGGCACCACATATACATCAAATATACATTCCTACACTGGACAGTGCATGTGAGAATGAGCACCGAGCTTATTTCAGTTCGGGCAGGAGCATTTGCACTCTGTTATAATGGGGTACTGAACTAGTATCCAGGCACATTTGAGCCCACCCTTTCTCTGCAGGCACCTCCAGCGCAAAACCGTAAAATGGCTGGATTTGGCAGGTTTGCACACCATCCCTTCTGGAACCGAACAAGACCTTTTATTGTAGCAGCTGCCCACCTTCACATAGCGGGGCCAGAATCGGTTCCCCAGGTCCTGCCATGTGTGCACAACCGGACAGAAGGCATAGGACCACAGCCACAGCTGAAGCCTTCTTCTGAGTTTCTTACTGGGCTTGTGTTTTTTCCCATGCTGGATCTCAAACTCCATGGCTTTGATTTCTTTGGGCATGGTGCCGGTGGGACGCTTGAAGAGTTCGGACTCATTCAGGTCGTCCTGTCCTGCGTATTTGTCCTCCGGTGGGCTGATGGACATAAAGTTTTGGTCGAATTGACTGCCTAACATGGCTCTGAGTTCGGTCTCGTTCAGATCCCTCTCCTTAGGGTCCAGTATGGGATCCGGGTCCTCATTAAGTACCACTATAGGCAGAGTGTCACTGGGAATTGGACGGAGGAGGTAGTAATGTTGGCACATCCCTCCTTCTATCCTGAATCCGAGGGAGAAAATGAGCACGTATGTAGCCAGAAAATACGGCACGTTATCCATCTTTTCGGCTGATTAATCCTCGCGCTTGAGTGTTCGCTTGAGTTTTTGGCGAGCCGTGAGAGCGCAGTCTCCAGCGCGCGCGGTGTCTACCCACGAGCGTTCTCCTTAGAAACTGTTCGTTCAATTCAAACGGCACTGTCCTTGGTGCCACTTCGCGCGTAAATGTGATCGGGGATTCAAGAACGCTGTGTCAGTGTCTACTTTGTGGTCATTCCGCGAGTCTCGTTCCGGTTTTACGCACAGGTTCCCATCAGCAGAAGGGCTCATGACAGCATCAGGCGTTTTCAGCCGGACCCGGTCTCCTTTCTGAGCTCGCGGTCTCCTCGCGTCTGAATCCGGGGTCCTGGTGTCTGAGGATCCGCATGGTTTCTGGTGACGGGCGCCGAACTGAGAATCACCTGGCTCCTCTGATTTATCCTCGCGGGTCGCAATAGAACCCAAAGACCCATTCTCAATTGTGGGTCTGTTGCCAGAGCTCCACGACACCTCCTTCTATTTAGGGAGGGGAGGGGGTGGGATGGGCCGGGAGTGGGGAATGGGGTGGGTGGGGTAGAAGGGGGTCCGTCCGGAGGGATGCCTATCGTTGGTCGCCCTCTGCCGGTACGCGCACATGAGTGACATGTCAAAAGATCAATGACAGCAGCGAGTACTAGTGACGAGTCTTTAGGATCTGTGTGAACTAGACTGAAACTTAAATAATAATAAAAAAACAACAACAACATGTGAGTGAATATTTATTTCAGTTTTATAATTGTTTTATATGAAACGTAGCCTATATCATTTAAAGGAACCGTGTTCATGGAGGTTTGGTTACACTTTAGAATAGGTAACACTTGTTGAGTATTAACTATTTTTCCCTCAATAAATTCTTAATTTGCTGCTTATTAATAGTTAGTAAGGTAGTTAAGTTTAGGTATTAGGTAGGGTTGGGGATGTAGAATAAGGCTAATAATGACTAATATTTATAGTAATATGCATGCTAATAAGCAACTAATTAATGTAACCATAAAATAAAGTGTTAAAAAAGGTTTTTAAAAAGTTAGTTTACAAACATATTTTTTAAGAAATATAATATTTTAGCTTTAAAATATTTCAGTTATTTTATTACTCAGTCACAAATATTGACAACAATGTTATTACACTAGACCTGAATGAATGTGCCTTTTCGTAAGGTTTTATGGTCTTGCCAACAGATATTAGTAATAATTTAAAACAAACTGCTTCACTCCTTCATTTCCTAAACAAATACTAATAAAAGACTGAACGCATATCAACATTTCTGAGAATTTCATCTTTTTAATTGGACTTTTTAACAGTTACAGCACCTTGACATTTAAGGCTTACCAAAACAACACAAAAAACTATTTTCCCACTACACCAAGCTTTATGTCAATTTATAAAAAATATGAAACTTTATTAATAAAAATCTCTCTCTCTCTCTCTCACTCTCTCTCTCTCTCTCTCTCTCTCTCTATATATATATATATATATAGATTAAAAAATATATAATTATTGTCATTTATTATAAAATAATTCATAATATATTTCAAAATAATTTTGGGAAGCTTACAAATATAAAATGTAAAAATTCTCTCAATTTCAACCAGGGAAAAAAATAAATAAATGATTTAAATATATATATTACTATTGGTCTGAAATGAAAGAAACACACATAATGTCTAAAATGTTTTCTCTGGCTCTCCAAAAACAACACAAAGCCTTTTCAGTAAAAAAAAATTCATCACAGATGATGTGCATTCAAGCCATTCAAGTTTATTACATGCAGGCCTAACAAAAGCTGATGTGAAGTATATGTATGTTGTTCTGTTTAAATCGTTCTCAGTTGATATCAGTTTACTCTAAAATCAAATCAAATGGGTGCCACTGTTCGCATTAAATGGCTTTTTTGGCTTTTCCACCAATGACAAGGTTGCATTCAAACATCCTATGATATTCCTCTGCTCCTCTTTAGCGTTCAAATTGACCTTAGAGCAATTTTCTGGATTGCTCCTGTGTCAGCGAGTGTCCGGCGCCAGTAGAATGCGACTTCTTATTTAAAAGAAAGGAAGTGGGCTGAAATTATGTTTTTGAGATAAGCTTGCCAACCAACTGTAGTGACGAAGGAATCTGTGGCCCTTGAAAATGGCCTATCCTCCGGCTAGAGTTACAAAACGCAGGACCGGCGCAGTCTCCCGGTGAACAAAGACATTTCTGAGAGCCAAATAAAGAGCTACGCTGTTTTCCAGAGTCCTGCATATGAACATAAAACTGATTAATGCATTTGTGATGAACAGAAGCCGTACTGTCTTAGTATTAAATGTCACTCATAATAAGTGTCTTAACCTGTGAACTGCGGCTCAGTTGATGTATGCTGTTGTACTCCTTCGCTCTGTCTTGTAATTTGTACGAGTGACTGTTTAACTGTGTTACAGTGGTTTCCATGGAAGTGTGCGTTTGGACACATAGAGGCCATATTCAAACAGGCTCCTGTCAATTTTAGCTGCGAATTGAGAACATTGCGTCATTCCGGACCGAATCATCAGATCATCTCCTCGATAGCAATATTCGCCACGGTTTGAGTTCTCTTCCAACATACACATACATTCTCATTTCTTCCCCTCAACTGACGGCCAGATCCACGTGTTTCGAATCATCTGGAGGTATATTTGTCCTTTGATTTTCGTGGAATATCTGGGCAAAGGCCAGTCGCGCCTCCATGACCATCAATGTCTGATCCGACTCTGAAGTTCACTTAATCTTAATGACGGATCAGAAGGCCTCCCAGCTTGAGGTCAAAATATTCCTGATTCTTTCATGACCCAGCTAGATAAAAATGTCATTTGTTTTTGTTTAGTTCCCTGTGAAGACCTTTGATGATCTAACAAGAGAGCAATTTGAACGCTCGATTTGAAAGTTACGGTTTCTAACATGCGGTTAGTTCAGGTTTAAATACAAACATACACAAGAAAACACAGTCTCTGTTTGGATCTGTCTGTCTGTTTAAATTGTTAACGTTGCAAACCAAGCTTCTTGTCAATTTCTACAAAATATTAAACCCACGAAACACACAAATAAAATATAACTTCTGATTAACATTTTCTAATTATAGATCATAAATTGGCCTATTTAAAATGTCAATTAATAAAAATATGAAACTTATTAATAAAAAAAAACTTAACTATAAAACAAAAACACACACATATATATATTTCTGTTTTACTGTTTAACTTTTTAAATCTGTAGTCAAGAATTAAATTTCATAATTAAAATATATATTAAACTGTAAAATCTCTATTCAACCACAATATTTAACATTACATAATTATATTAAACATGTCAGTAGAGCTTCAAGTGTCAATATACATATATAAAGATTTAAAAATATATAATTATTGTAATATAATTTATAATATATTTCTAAATAATTTTGAGATGCTTAAAAATATACAATGTACAAATTCTCTTAATTTCAACCAGGAAAAAAAATACACATATATATATATATACATGTATATATATATATATATATATATATATATTACTATAGGTCTGAAATGAAAGAAACACACATAATGTCTAAAATATTTACACTGGAATGTTTATTTTTATGACTTAAATACATTTGTCACAACGTCATATTCAAGATGCATCACAAAAAGCAAACAAGTTACATCAGAAACTTCTATGACATGGGACCAACCATCAAAAATACAATACTGAAATATATTTTTTGGATCAATAAATGCATAATGCAAAAATATACACATATGATGTTTCTTAATTGTTTTGGCTTGCATTGTGCACAGTATAAAGGTATCAAGACAAATATACCATATAATTTAACAATAATGCCCTCACTGGAATACCAGTTGCAGAGAGTTTAATTATTTAACTGGAATACAAGTAAGGTGGAATATGATAAATAATGCCTCACGTGGGCTTGTGTTGAATGCATACTGAACACACCGGTGTGTCAGAACAGTGCATTTACCCACAGGATCTGGAGCACCAGCTGACATCTCTGTACATTAACCGGAAGATGAATTCTGTATTTTACAATCCTTCACAGGAGAAACATATATATATATATATTTGGAAATCAAACATTTTGTGCAAATACCATTTTTCTTTCTTTTTTCATAAAAAACACTAAAAACATTAATAAACTGTTGAAACATTGCAACAGACACATTCACAATGCTTCTTGCAAAAGCTGCCCTTTTCATTCAGGAGAAAAAAATATTTCACTTAATTATAGGGCGTACGCATGGATAGTGTGAATAAATATATACTATATTCACAATCAATCATCGCAAAATGAATGTGGTATAGTTTTACAGAATTAATAATGCATTAACTAAACATACCACCTTTTTGGTTATGTCCTTAGATCAGAACTTGCATTTAATTTCAAATATCTATGGCTTTATTGACAAAATGAGTGCTGTTATGATAATAATTATGCAAGAAGAATAATCCACTTCCAAATCATTAAAATGCATGTTTATATAAGTGGCACAAATTTGGGGTACAAGCAAATAAGACTTCTTCCTCCGGTCAAAAGTGGTCTGATTCCAAAGAATCCATTTGTCAAACTCTAATTACAACAAAAGTTGTGGGATGCAAATATACTGTGTATATATTAAAAGTGCAGTTTTTTTTATCATTCCTTCAACCTGTAAAACCTAAGTGGTTTTCATTTCCTTTCATAACAGTGGGTTAACCAACATAAATAGGAACAGAAACAAACAAATTACAACGAATCTTCGTATGTGAACAATCACACGCCACAAACCACCATCATATGGTAAACATCGCACAACTCAAGGTATTTTTCAATGAAACACATTCTGTCTTCTCTTAGAACTACTGACCAGCTTTTTAATTCGAAAATGGCTCGAGTTTGGTAACAGGGTTTGTAGTAATGGGACCATTTTTCATTCATCCAGTGTTTCTGAACACTGAAATGCAATCTATTGGAAACAGATGTAGTGAAAAGTGGATGATGCCACTTTATACATCAATAGAAAGAGCAAACATAACAAAACGGGCAGTGAAATAAGCAGATACATCGATCTTTCATAGCAAGTAAACACATAAACTGAATTTCAACCGACCCTCAAATCACCTAAATCCACTCTTCATCTAAAAACACTACAACAGAGCCCAACAGCATGTTTCAAGATGTAAAAATCCCATTGATTTTCTCCACAGAGAACTAATAACCATTAAACCTTTCATAACAGACTAAACAGAAGATATATCAATTAATTTAGATATGTTCATATATATATATATATATATATAAAATCAATGTTATAAGTTTTGTGTATGTAGGTGGGTAGATAGATAAGCTTGTAACAATGTTTTTAAAATGTAGATTTTTTAACTAATGCATTATACACTCTCTCTCTCTCTCTCTCTCTCTCTCTCTCTCTCCTCTCACACACACACATACATAATAATTGTGCATCCAAAATAAGTTTTTCTTTACAATACAAATGTAAGTGTACTGTTTATATTTATTCTTTACATTTAAATGCATACATATGCATATATATACTATATTTAAGAAAAATATGTTGTTTATACATTAAATATATATTCTATATAAATTATATGAATATAAATATATACATGTAAATATTTTCCAAATATATACTGCATTTGTGTGCATTTATATATACATAAATATACAAAGTACACACACACACACGTATATTATGTGAACAAAACGTTTAATTTGGATGTGATTAATCATGATTAATCATTTGACAGCACTGATATATTTATATATAATAAATAAATAAATAATTACACACACACACACACACACATATATATATATATATATATATATATATATACAGACAGACACACACATAAAAATGTTTGTGTTTTTGTGTGCAAATAGATATATTATAGCGCTGGTTTGGGTTTTGTTCATGACTTCAAAGTCTTTCAGTCTGAAGACATTTATGAAACCCCTATGGTGATAATAAATGGGAAAAATACATTCAGAACAAAGGCAGCTGAAAAAGTGGGCGCTCACTGTTGGGCTCCATTGGCTGAGGCAATTTCAAGTTCTGAGGAAAAGCAGTGCTTTTGTTTCACGTTGCATTGATATTTATCATTGTAACAGTCAGAGCCATGATTAATGAGTCCCGCAGAGTTGACCAGCAACTTCATCCTCTGCAGCGAGGATGCAAGAATTGATTAGGCTAAGTGTTCACTCATTACAACCGTGAGCTTTAAAATGTGCGTTCAGAGAGGAAAGAGGAGTTCTGGAGCTTAGAGGCAATTCAAGCGGTGATAAAACCACACATCCACATGATGGAACGCTTGCATCATCCTAAAGAGTGCTGCTGAGGATCTCCGACACTTGTTCGTTCGTTTGCTCGTCCGAATCAACGTCCTGAGCTTCTGCCTTAGTGCCGTATCCCGATCCAGCATCTCTAGCTGTAGCTCCTCTCAGTCCGGTCTCCTCCTCCTCCCAGTGTGGGGCATCTCTGCAGGGTGATGTCTTGCTGCACGACTCCACAAAGATCCTGCGAACGTTGGGCTTAGACTCCCTGTAGGGCGGTCTGTACTCATCCAAACTGTAGGAGGTAGTGGGCGAGTGCGGTAGGGTGAGTGGCATCTCCAGCGGCAGGTCGATATCGCTCTGTCTGGTGTAGATGCCTTCGGATAGAGAGGGAGTGTGACTTTCGCTCTGTACACGCAGCCAGCGGTGCGGCCCGCCAAAGTAACTCCTCTGGGGATGACTTTTGGACAGCAGCTTACGTTTTGTTGGTGGATTGGCTAGGAACTTGCAGCTGGATGGCTTGTCTGTGGTCTTCACGGAGTAAGAGGACAGCGATAGGTCCTCCATGTCCTTGGTGCACGAATCGGTTTCCAGAATAGACTTGGAGCATGCGCTGTATTTGAGATCGTGCATCTGAAGAACGTCAGGAGCGCTCCCGCTGAGGACGTGCACGGCCTGATGGGAGAGATCCTGGGCTGAGGAGTAAACTAAGTCCAGGTCACGAGGGCTCAGAGCGTCGCTGGAGTCGTAATCGCTGTCTGTGGGGAGGAAGACCTCTGAACAGCCCTCTTCATCTGAACCTGGTTGGGACTCTGCAAAAGATGGGGATTGAAATAATAAGGTCAACTGAAATAAATAAGCATGATATTGCTTATGCAATTTAGTAAAGAAATAATGAAACATGTCAAAAGGACAGATCTGTCTCTAAAATCTGATTATGATGTCTCCTGGTCATCTAGACTGCATTTATTTGATTAAAAATACAGTCAAAAAATGTTTACATAAAAAAAATAAGTGTGCCGAATTATAATTACAGTACGTAGGTCGATACACCGATTTATTTCCTGCAGAAATGTTTTTTTGTGCAGTCAACAAATGTCACACTACATATCTGAATGCAACACAGACACCAAGTCAAGCACAACACATATTTTTATGCCTGGATGAAAGGCAGTTATTGAAAAACAGCCTTTACCGATTGTGGGCTTTCGTCTCCTCATTTCTGGAGAGGGCGAGGGAGTGGGCACGTAGTCTGTGTTAGAGGATGTGGAGTCATTCTTCTGGACAGGAGGCTCCACGCTGACATCTACTAGCCAGGTGATAGGCACCCAGCCGAGAGGCTGTTTATAACGGGCGTACTGCAGGGCATTGGTGATCCAGCGAACGTCTCGCCACATCTCTTCCAATTGCTTCAGACACACAAAGGGAAAAAAAAAACCATGCGCTGTTATTTCATTGGAAAATAAGGTTAGCTTGAAAACTAAACTAAAGGGGCCTATTTAAATGTTGATTCGATAAAAATGCAAATCGCAGCTTTCAGTGTGAGAAATGCGGTATTTCCCCCACACATACCTCGCAAGCGTTTTCCCCACAAACATCACAAAGCTTTTCAAACGCATCACACAAAAGCTTCAAAAGGAGGCCGCAGCAAACTTGCTGTGAAGTCTGAAGGGGCATGACCGTGACTAATATCATAATTTATTTTGTGTCATCTTCCTCTGTTCACCAATCATGGCACGTCAGAGCTGAATTGTACATATTGCTCCTATTTAGTGTGCAGAAGCGAAATGAGAGGTAAAATGTGTTTTCAATCAGAGCTGTTAACCTCCATGCAGTGAATCTTCACAACTACCACTTTCATATTTTCCATCCTTGGGACGTACTTTAGCAATTGTATTTACAAGGAGCTTATTTCAAATTGGAAGGAAAAAGGCTGAACAAAAATGAAGCAGGGTAGACGAGAAAAAAAAAAAAACACACACACACACACACTCGGCAATCTGAGCTCTTTCTAGCAAATGCCATGTGAGATCCAGCTTATGGGAATGAGCTTTGACACCACAGGATGACTCCTTTGGAAAATATGCTGGGCTTCTAACGACAAAGAGGGGACTCCAGTATGACAAGGGCAATAATGTGAGTTTCTTTAAGTTGCGAAATAGACTACTTCAACTAATAAATGTTTGGCTGATGGTGCTGGCTGGGAATTATTGCAACAAATTAGGGGAAAATAAGAATAAATAGGCAGGGTGGCTTATATCATACCCAGTGCTCCAATATAGCGCCTCTCAACCTAGAAATGAATCACAGGTCTGTTCTGATAGGGCCGTGGACAGCAGGGAAAAATCATGTTAAATGGAAATAATAAAATGTAACTGACCATATAATTGTGCATATTTAGGATAGCAGAATGAATATTTCTGACCATTATTAAAGGGATGAGAAAATGTTTTCTTTTTATGTGCGTCAAAGGCTGTGCAGTCAAACTCTACAGCATTTTGATGCAAAATTTGGTGAAATAAAAAAAATAAAATAAAATAAAAAAAACCCAACATGGACAGACTGCTTGCCAGCCATTCTAACTGGGCCATAGACTGCATGGAGAAATAATGTTAAATTGGAATAATAAAATGCAGCTGACCATATAATCATGCATATTTAGGAGAGCAAAATGAATAGGCCTGACCATTAACAGGGCTGAGAAAAGGCTTTTCGTTTTTATATGCATCAAAGGCTGTATAAGCATAATGTTTGGAAAAAATGGTGAAATATTAGACCAATGCAACACAGAGAGAGACAGGCATTCTTCTCAACCTGTCCCGCAACCAATACGCCTTGTACAAAAGCAGTGAAACCCATCAGAGCATATACTACAATCGTGTCCCTATCTGCAACTGGACATTTGCATATTGGTGTTTTGTACTATTTTATCTGCCTCATGAATCAGGGTTGGTGTAGCTCAGTATATAAATGTGATCATGTATTCATGGGTTCGAACCCAGAGAACGCATGTGCTCATAAAACCCTTTAAGTCATGATTTTTATAATGGATAGGTAGGTTTAGGGGTTGGTTAGTGTAGTCATTCGTACGAATTACACCTAGTAAAATATGCTTTAATCGCTGAAAGATCAGTGTAAAAAAGTCTACACACTGCATCATTGATAATGATGTCATTTCATGACGTCAGACACAATGCAAAACTCTCATTATTTTTCATCCGCTAAAGAGGAACTTAACTTTAAATCGTAAATATAGGTCATAATAAGGTACAAGTACGAGTGACCTATATGGTTGTTTTTTGCTGGAGGAAAGGCTAATTTTTCTCCCCCGAGTTGAGTTTTATGCCATTTTAGAGAGTATCACAATGCATGCATAAGCTTTCCACTAGGTGTAAACAACCGCAGATTATGCATATGAGCGAATAAACGAGGTTGATTATGTCAAATACATTAAAGCGTGCATATGTGCTGCGTTGTGATACTCTCTTAAAAGGCAGAAGACATAAGTCAGGGGAGAAGAATGATTGCGTAAATTATGCTATTTTGTTTTTTTGTTTCAAAACTTAAGTTGAGCCACATGTTTGTGGACCTGGGATCATTTCTTCATATCATTTTTTGGTTCCATCATAAATATATCAATTGGTGTTCCAAAGATGAACAAAGGTTTTATGGGTTTGGAACAACATTTGGGTGAACTAACTGTAGCATTTGAACCAATCAGATGCAAACTATTTGTTACATTTAACAAATAATCTTTAATACCGCTTTACCCAACCAAAGGAGTAACGCAAACTGCGACTATAAGGATCTGTGGACCCTTCCCCCGAAAGGCAGCTAACACCTCAGGAAGGCGAAACAAGCCTCTGATTCCATGGCAACTGGTTTATTGCTTGAAGGAATGTGAACAAAGCAACTCTTGACTAGTTCTCCCTTTTGCAAAAACAATGGACTTTTCCTTTAATTAATTCACAGGAAAACACCTAGGTTACGAACGTAACCCACGTTCCCTGAAGGAGGGAACGGAGACGTTACATATGCGAGATCCCATATGTAATGTCGAAGTGATTCGACTGAAAGGGTAACTTTCTTTGAGTGAACATATTCTTCAGGTCATTGTGTATACTGTTATTGTCCTTGTATACTGTCTTGTGTATGGTACACTGTTTTATACATGTTTATGATAGAGCACCAGCTAATATCACCTCATAATATCAACACATTCCGTGTTTGGTATCTAAGAACTCATCTTCAGACAATCTAATTAAGAGTGTATGTTTTATGATGATATCTTTGCAACATTCTGTGTTTTAAGAATCTCTTCTAATTTGTATATCAACTTCCAATCCAGTGCATATGCAAATTACCATGCTTAGATACAAAGAGCAATAAAAGTTCCCTGTAAAGGATCAACACACTATTGGCTCTTTAACCCACAAGAGGTGTGACCTCAACATGTTTCAAAAGGCAGCACAGTGGTAACCTGCCTTGCTTTTTGCTTTTTCTGGATGCTGGACCATCTCTCTTGTCTCCCGGGACCAATGCAAACGCACTGATGGTTTTACAGGTGGTCAACTGACTCTCTTTTCATAACTTCACTTTAGGCTTTTCCTAGTGGTTTACATTTAAGCCTTTTTTGAAATTTCCCCAATGTGTGAGTGTATTTATACTTGTGTGTTCAGTTATGTGAGTTAATGTAGAGTTAATAAAACCTTTGAACAAATTACATGAGTAATACAATTTCTGATTCTGCCTTGCAAATGAATGTCCCTTTACGATTTCAACCCTTGCTACAGTACATGCTCTAATGCAGTGATATTTCAAGATATTTCCTTCTCAGCCTGTCATGTGAACAATTTTAGTGTTGAATTTAAGGACATTTTTTAAACGCTTGTGTCAGACCGAACTTTGGTAACCTTTTAGTCCACCACTTTAAAAATCTGGGCCTTGAACTAACTCTATAGCAGTGAGTAATATCAGATATAACTCTGGTAGCTTATGTCACTTGCATTATATAGCAGCAAACTTGTAAATCTGCCAACTTAAAGCCAAAAAGTTGCATTTGAGTGTCATGGTAGCTCTGTCTCAATGACACATCTCGCCACATGAATCTGAAACACGCATTTTGCGGTCTGCCATCAGATTTTTGAGTGGACCGCACAGCGACATAAACCTGCCCTCTTGCACGAGAGCAGAGTGCAAAGCTCTTTCCACCACCATGCCACTCTGACAGACGTGGCTCTTTCTGCTTCGCCGCCTCCTGGAACATTAAGGTTTTCACGCTAATTGATGCCACATTGCTCACCCCCACACACACATTCATGCAGTCACACTCATTGATCGGTATTATTTTTTCCCCTCGTCGCTCTTAGGCGCTGTGTAATCTGTGGTCAGTGTGCTGCTTTTTTCCAGCGCCTCTTGGACCTGACATCACACAAACACTCTTGTGGTTTTGTGGTCAATCTCAATTAATCGTCCAGACCGGGGTGGCGGAGAGGGATTATTTCAGACCGGCACACTTAACACACGCCTCTCTTTCAAGTCGAATTGTGAGAGAGTCTGCTGAGCTGTTATTGAAATTTCGACACAAGAAAAACAACTTGTTTTACAGTTTATACGTCTAGTAGTTATGCTTTATGACATCAATAAACTATCCTAATTGGATTATTAGTTTAAATTGTTTTTGTAGTTTGATGTTTCCAACACTCCCAAGGGGCTGGGAATAAACATGTGATCCTCAGGACTGAAACATGAATGACGTATTGCTAAAGGTCGTAATTGAAACAACACGAATGTGGCTAATAAAAGGGAATGAAGCAGTAAAGCATCATTTCAGATAGTGTACAAACAATTTTCAAATACGAAATAGCAATAAAACACCACCATACCAGTATCCTGCACACCTGTTTGCTGCTTATGTTATGTTAATTTCTCAATAGTGCGACTGAGGTTGCACCGGTGCGACCAGCAGTTCAAGTGGAGAAAAATTCTCTACTGTTCTTAAACTTCGTTTCTGTGGTTCAACAAAAGATACACATTAAGGCCGGGACACACAAGCCGACAGAATTAGTTGTGGATGTAGCCGCAGATAACGAGAAAAGATAAAAAGAACGATTGACAACTTATTCGTTAAGAATGTTAAGTTAAGTTGTGACACTAAAGGCTGGATCAATGGCTGCTTAAAATTCACGTTTGCTATCAGAGGAATAAATATCATTGTTATGATTAGGATTAGGGATGTAGAATAAGGTCATGTAGAATAAGCCATTAATATGTGCTTAATTACTAAAAATAAATAGCTAATATTCTAGTAATATGCATGCTAATAATCAACTAGATAAAAAAAATGCAAAAGCATATTATTTAGAGAAAATTCCCTTTTGTAGACCAAAAGCACGGCACAAAATCACTGTTAAGCCTGGCTAAAGACGAAGATGCAAAATGCCTGCAGTGCAACAAATTACTTAAACTGGAAGGAAATAGATTTTTTGTGATGGATGTGCAAAGTGGGCTCACACTGACTGCTCCAATCACAATGGATAGTCATTTGCAAATGATTCCTGAACTAACATAGTTCCAAGACAAGTACTAAACACAAAATAACACAGATCTTATAAAACATCTATTTAAGAGAGACATTTGTGAAGAAATGAGAAGAAAATGCTACATGTTCAGATCAGGTATTTGGCTTGAACAATTGCCCATAAAGACTATAGTAATAGAGTTTTTTATATAGTGACAAATTATTGCTGTGCATTATATCTATAAATTCAATCCTTTATTAAGTAATTGGTATTTTTGTAAAAAGAAGCCAAAAAATTTAGTTTCTTTATAAATATTTTCAATATGTGAGTCAAAACAAATTATGTAAAAATTAGTGCTGTCAAAAGATTCATTGCAATTAATCGCATCCATAATAAATGTTTTTGTTTACAGAATATATGTGTGTGTACTGTGTATGGTATGTATATATAAATACAAAGTCATGCATATATATTTAAGAAAAAATATTGGATGTTTATATAATAAATATACTTATATATTTATATAATTTATATATAATATAAATGTAAATATTTTCAAAATGTGTACTTTATATGTGTGCATTTATATATACATAATAAATATACACAGTACACATACATATATAATGTAAACAAAAACATTTATTTTACATGTGATTAATTGCAATTAATTGTTTGACAACACTAGTAAAAATATGACAAATTAGTAAAATTTAATTTAAAAAGATAATTTTTTTTGTTTATTATATAATTTGGAACAAGGGAGAGGGAAAAAAATTTACGAATCACGTTAGCCTTCATAGATCATACCTGAATGTAGTCCAATATGTGCTGGTGTCTCTGTTTGGCTGTGGACACCTCTGAGTCAGTGATGGCCTCTCTAAAAGCCTGCTGGGTAATTAGAGAGTCCAGGTCCAGCACTGAGGACAGCCGGCAGTAAAGACTGATAAATTTTTCCTTATACGAGCAGAAGTGAACTGCACATGGGAGACAAAAAATATATAATAGCGTACTTAGTAATGGACACTGTCATATAAGGGCAACACTAGTCAGATGTTATTGCATTTTTCAAATTGACTTCACTGGGTGGTGTGCGTGTGAAATTGAGACCCTAGGAAGGTTATCATTAATGTCCGAAAAACACTGACGAATCTTTTTAAAAGACGTTTTTGTAATGGAAATCTGTGGGTGGTTTACAAGTGTATGGTGTTTGGGTTGAAACTACCTCACAGTATAATGTTTTAAAAAGTTGTTTGAAACTCTCCCCACAACAGCAGCTGAATAAGCTACTAAGTGTTCTAACTGGCACCGCTGTTAAGCATACAAGCACACTGAAAACAAACCCTGCTATTTGAATGAAAATGATCTGCCGTTCTTTAAAACACATTTTATTGAATTATAATATTGATTACTTGTTTAACCTTTCCTTATTTTACACAGTCTGGGCTCAGCAAGGGGGGTGCGTGGCTGTTTGGCTAGCCGTGGTGCGCACCGCCACCCCGCTGGTGTCTGCATGTGTGTGTGTCTGCTTGATTTACTAGAGGTCCTAAGGGAGTGCGACTGGGGGCAGAGGGGGGAGGAATCTGTGGATTTTTATAAGGCCAACTGAGCTAATATTGTAGGGGTTGAAACAGAAGCCAGTGTACCGAGCTCAAACATTTGAAGAGGGAGGTTGAGGAACCCCGAGTGTGGTGTGTAGGGGTTGGTCTGTCCCGGGGCAGAGCAAACGTCGTCTGAGGCAGGCAGCAGCAGAAGAAAGGACACATTGTGACCCAGCTCCAGCACCTCGTGTGTGTAGAGACGGAAGTGCTTGGCCTGTGTAGGACACACAGAGACACACACACAGAGTTTAACCCACGGGGGTCGAAGGGTAACAATGTTATGCCGTAACTAAGTAGTGGGCAAAAATTCCTAAAATTAAGTAGTACAGACAGAAAGTTACTCTTTACTTATTTAACTGTAGTATCTTTAATATGAGTATATCACTATCTATCTATCTATCTATCTATCTATCTATCTATCTATCTATCTATCTATCTATCTATCTAAATGTCTGTCTGTCTATCAGTCAGATTACCATGCATCCATTTATCTATCATCCATTCATCTGTCCTCTTCAGCTAACATCCATTCATTCATCCCCTGTATCTATCCATCTGTCTTTGTCTGCCTATCTGCCATCTATCCTTCCATTTATCCATCCATACATCCTTATCTATTTTTCTGCCTATCCATCCATCGTCAATATGTTTATATATCCATTCATCCATCCATTCCAATCCATAAATCTGTTTTGTCACATTGGATACAACAGACAGATTGGAATCTTACTTCGAGAGACCAATCCACTTCAAGTGTATTACGTAAAACAAACCAATAAACATTGGCATACACTGATTGCATCACAGCGTGAATATAAATGAGCAGCTGGTGCAGTGCATATTCACCTTTTCACTTCGGAGCCGAGTGTTCACAACATTCAGCTCCCTCTGCTGCTTTGAGGATTAGTGGCTGGGGTGACGGTGTTGTCAGCGGTAATCATTCCTGCATAGAGTGGGTTGCCACATCAGGTTGCACTACCACCCTGTTGTGTACAAGCAGCCTTCTCCCCTGTGCGCCTCGGCACACTAAAATAGCTTTCCAAGAGTAGCTTATGGGTGGAATGTCCTTTTAAAGATGCCCTTCCACTTGTGCGTTTCTGGTTGCAATCGTTACCTGGTGCCGGGTGATGGTCAGTTCGCTGCCTCTCGTGCCTGGGCTTAAAGCATGCTGAGGTGGCTTTGGTGAATGAGTCATGTTCTCATTGTGGGAAGATGACCGCTCCGCTTCCTGCAAAGGGTCGGGGTATGAGATCCCTTCATCACTGCCCGTCCATAGCCCTGATACTGCATTACCATTGTACATGGCCCCCTAGCCAGTGGTGGAGGCATATGTGAACACCACATCATTCCTGGAGACCTGCTCTAGGGGCACTCCTGCTTTGAGAAATGAGAGGTCTGACCAAGGGTTGAAGGTTTGGTGGCAGGCCGGTGTTACTTGGACCCAGTGAGTGCCACATTCCACCTCGGGACTCAGCCATGAAGCCAGAACCTGATCTGCAGTGGCACATCAACTGAGTTGCTGGCGGTACGGCTTGCCCTGGTTGCCTCAAGGGACATCTTCGGGGGAAGCACGTGCTGGTCCGTACAGACAACATGGTGACTGTTGGGTACATCAACCAACAAGGTGGACTGCAACTCCCCCGCCACCTCTTCCTTTGGAGTTGGAAACATCTGAGGTCGCTTCAGGCCATTCACATTGCAGGCTTTTGCAACCAGGCAGCCGATGAGCTGTTGTGAGCTGCACTTCCTGGAGAAGGGAGACTCTATGCCCAAATGGTTCAGCTAAATTAAGAGTGTTTCAGAGCCGCTTAGGTAGACCTGTTTGCCTCTCCAGAGACCTCTCATTGCCAGTTGTTTTACTCCCTGACCGAGGGAACTCTCGGCATGGACACCCTGGTACACAGCTGGCCACAGAGCCTGCACAAGTATTGGCTCTCCCTAGTGAGCCCTCTAGCACAGTTACTGGGCAAGGTCAGGGAGAACGAGGAGCAGGTCCTGCTAGTGACACCCTATTGGCCCACCAGGACCTGGTCTCCAGAACTCATGCTCCTCGTGACAGCCCCTCCTTGGCTGATTCCTCTGAGGAAGTACCTCCTGACTGGCACCCTTTGGCAGAGGTTCTAGGTGACCTACCCCAAGGGGTAGTTGACACTATATCTTCAGCGAGAGTGCCATTCACAAGATGTGCATAGACTTTTGAATGGAACCTGTTCGATGAATGGTGTTCTTCTCAACAAAAATGACCCCAGAAGATGCCCGATTTGTGCTTTCATTCCTGCAGCAGGGGTTGAAGCAAAGGCTGTCTCCCTCCACCCTTGAAGTCTATGTGGCTGCTAGCGCTGCAGCAGGGATTGAAGCGAAGGCTGTCTCCCTTCAACCTTGAAGTCTATGTGGCTGCTATCACTGCAAACCTCGACCCCATATATGGGAGGTCCATTTTTAAGAATGACCTGATCATCAGGTTCCTTTAGGGGGGCCAGAAGGTGGAATCCTCCACAGCCTCCCACTGTACCCTTTTGAGACCTGTCTCTAGTACTAAGAGCACTTCTACATGCCCAATTTAAGCGTTTGCCAGCAGTTGCGCTGAAGTTTCTATCAATGAAGACTCTGCTCCTGCTTGCTCTGGCCTCCATCAAGAGGGTAGGGGACCTGCAGGCATTTTCGGTCAACGAATTGTGCCTTAAGTTTGGGCCTGACGCTGCGGCCCGGCTATGTGCCCAAAGTTCTCACTGCTCCATTTAGACACCAGCTGGCGAACCTCCAAGCGCTGCCCTCGGAGGAAACCTGAAGCAAAACCTGGCTCCTCAGCGAAAAGCTGAATATTCGCTGCACCGGCTGCTTATTTATTCTCATGCTGTGATCAGCTGCAGCTGTATGCAATCAGCGCATGCCAATGTTCATTGGCTTGTTTTAATACACTCAAAGTGGATTGGTCTCTTGAAGCGAGATCACAATTCATCGTCATATACCACCTGAAGTCTTCATTCCCTTCTTCAGGGAATGAGGGTTACATACGTAACCGAAATGTTACACATCCATCCATTTATCTCCTTTATTTATCCATATGACCTTGTCTATCCATCTGCCTATCAATTTGTTTATCTATCCATTAATTATCTATCCCCTCTATTTATACATCTGTCTTTGTATATCAACTGCCTATACATTAATCCATCCATTTATCCTTCTATCTATCCATTCATACCCTTTATCAGTTTATACGTGTTTGCCTACCAACTGCCTAACCATCCATCCTTCCATTTATCTAACCATCCATTCATCCCTCCATCTGTGTCTTGGTCTATCCCTCTGCTTACCTATCTATCTATCTATCTATCTATCTATCTATCTATCTATCTATCTATCTATCTATCTATCTATCTATCTATCT
>JAUCNO010000082.1:3829478-3845703 GCA_032353835.1 Enteromius viviparus | reverse complement strand
ATTTATATTATATTGCATACATTTATTTAATATACAAACATAACATATTTTTCTTAAATATGTACATGCATGTTTTGTTATATATATATAAATAAATAAATATATATATATATATATATATATATATATATACAGTATATTATGCAAACAAATAGTCTATTTTGCATACAGTTAATAATGATTAATGGTTTGACAGCACTGGGATGGTACCCTAAAACATAAAAGCCAAAAAAGTACTTTATAATACTTTACTTCCCCTTTTTGATCTTTTTTTTCTTCAATTTTTCTCCATTTACCACTAAAAGTACATTATTTGTACTTATTAAGTGCATATTAGTATAGTATATTACAGTACTTTTGAAAGGTTAGTGCCCCAGTGACAGTTTGTTACACCTTTTTCTGAGAGTGTGTAGATTTCCATTAATGAATGAGATTTTTTTTTCTGACTGTCTTTTCTATTACGCACATATCACTTGATGTTCATATGCTGCTGTGATGCTTTTCATTTTTTAAACCAAACATTTGGGCAGAAAGTGGCAGAAGAATGCAAACAGTCTTCGTAGTCTGTCTAGGCTGTGGGTTCTGGAGAGCTCAGGGTTTGGTCACTTGCTTCTGGTTCTGAGAGACCCAAAGATCTCATGATGGGATGAGTCCATGATGTAGTCTGAGTTACATGACTAGAGGGGGAAAAAAAAAAAATTTGAATAAACAACATCACTACACGTAAAATGTTTTAAATGAAAAACAGTTGGTAAGATTTTTTTTTAATTTTGAAAGCAACTTATGCTCACCAAGGCTGCATTTGTTTGTTAAAAATCAAGTATTAAGCAGCAATATATAATAAAACATGTTTGCAAATCAGCATATTTCTGAAGGATCATGTAGCACTAAACCGATGTAATGGTTGCTGAAAATTTAGCTTTGCAATCCCAGGAATTAATTTAACCATGATACATTTGTCTCAGCATTATTTTAACAGAAAGTTCAAAAACAGCATCAATTTGGTTTTTACTGTCACTTTTGACCTTGCTAAATAAGTGTATGAATTACTACTAAACCCAAACATCTGAAACGTGCATGGGATATTTTATGCATGCAGGTGAATGCTGTGGTGCTGGTATGGGTGTAATGGAGAACGCTGGACTCTTGGGTGTGGCATTGTGTGCAACTACAAAACTCTCAAAAGAGTGATGGATGTCTGCCATACTAACTGGGTTGCTTTGAAAGTTATGCAAATAAAAGAAAATGCTCATGGGAAGAGCAAATTGGTTTCCTCTCTCCAGAGATCAAAAGTTAACAGAAATTATATCAATAACAAAATGAAGATTGATGCTGTTGAAAATTTTGTTCCGAATATTTGGCTGCAGTTTTTTGCAATGTATCAATTGAGAATGTTTACTGTAGCTAAAACCATTTATCTCACGCTGCACAAACAACTTATGAAGTGCCCTTCAAAACAAGAGCACTGTTATTTACATTTGTAAAGCAAAGCAGAAACAAAAGAACTGTTTTTTACAAATGTATTTAAAGTGTCTCATAACTTACTTTACATAGTACTTCACTCCATCTGCAGTGTATGCCTCATCCCAGCCAAAAGGTAAACCTGTAAACGAAACAAAACAAAAAAACGGACAGAGAAATCAGATACATTTACTCTACATGAGGACAACAAATAAGATACTGGAGAAGTCTGAAGCCAAAAAAACAACAGCATTGCAACATTTCCCGCTGATCCTCTTGATCCTGGGACGCCAGTGACCGTGAGAATTTCCTGGCAACTGGATGAAATGGGGTCATAAATGAATATGTTAAGTGTTCCAGCATATGTGCATAATCTGAAAAGCTATTTTAAAAATAAAGAATGTACAGTGAAAGTGTAACAAGCATCAAATGCGGTCAAATCAGATTTGCTGCCATTGGATTTGGATTTTGGTTTAAGGACACACATACACATTTCCCCCAAATGCACTTTTTATCTTTGATGCAAAGCTTTGGATTGAGGACTGATGTGTGCCAGGTTGTAATTAATGGACTTCAGCCGAATTTTCTTTTTTTATTAACATACGAAGGCACTGCTGAAGGCTTTATATGGAGTCTCATTAATACGTGCACACCATACTAGGTAACAAATCCAGACAGAATTTGATCTTGACACTCCCTCTGTACGTGCAAGAAGTACAATTGACAGTAAGGTGCTGGCATAAACAATATCCTGGCATGACTTTATAATGGATTTCTCGTCAGAAATATGATCTGATAAAAAAAAAAGGTTATGAAAAGAATACACAGAGTATCCCGCTGTCTAGATTTCACACACAATCAACATTTTGACAGAAAAGGCCAAAGAAAACTAACGCTGTCTCAGATATCAACAAACAAATGTCCCTGGGTACATATACTTTAGTACCTATGAGAAATTACAGTCAATTTTCTGTATCTCCATTTTAACAAATAAGAAAATGTATGGAAGAAATTCTGGCTAATAAATAAGGTTTTTATAGCATTTATCATTGGCACTGGCAATATTTTGAACATTTAATATTTAAATATTTATGATAGATTTAGATTAGAAAAGAAGAACAGCAAAATAACAAAAAAATCTAGAATTAATTAATTAATTAAGAATAAATCTATTGAAACTAATGCAAATAATATTTTTAATGCATATGCATACAGGCTCTTACTTCTATGCCTAATATGTCAAAAACTATAACAGTAAAATGTTTGGTCTCATCACATTCAATTATTAAATATGTAAATGACAGAAAAAAAGTACTTTGCATCCCTGGAGATAACTGTTGGTTGTTTCATACTAACATCAAGCATACATCAAATACTGGGTGGAAAATTTGCCAATTTTTTTATCTAGTGGGGAGGATTTTTCTGCTTTTCATCTATTGTTTTCTTTAAAAGAAGTTTCTTAGAATATAACCAGAATTTGCATTAATCTCCATTTTTGTCGTCCATCAATTCAAGTCTTTAATTTCTACAGCTTAGAAATATTTTTGTGTTCAGTGTTCTGGTGCATGCACGCTCAACACAAATCGTTACTGCCTGAGCCTCAGGACACAGCAAAACTCAAAGTAGCTCATCACATGCCTCTTTAATTCAATCAACTCTTTGTTTTCTAAAGGTTTTGCTCTAGTAACCAAAAGCGAATGATTTCACTAGATCAACACCATGACACTGGAAAGACAATTTCAGCTTCCTCAAATTACGCCTGAGCAAATCAGGTATAATTGGGATAAGCTGCAGACACTCTCCCAAAATTGAATAGCTGTTCTCTTAAAGGGGACGCATGAAATTCTGTCATTCACTCGTGTCGTTCCAAACCCATATGGCTTTCTTTGTTCTCTAGAACACACAAAATTTTTTTTTTTACATTTCTTACGTCCTCTGTAAAAAAAAACTAAAGTAACAAAGAACAACATGAGTAAATGATGAAATAATTTTCGTTTAAAAGATCATAAATGTTTTTTCCAACGCATGTCTCCCCGTCTGTCTTATTGATGAGACACAGAGTGCTACGCAGCCTGTCACAAGGCATCACGTGGAGAGCACTGCCTGTCTCTGAGCTGAGCTGGAGTTGCTCTCTCTGGTTTCAATCGGTGTGATGAGAGTGGCCCTCCATGTGCAACTCAAAGCCTGCCTCATCCTCCCCGCAGAAAAGCATTCAGCCAAAACGTGAGCATCACTCACTGAGAGGTCACATGCTGCCAGGTGTGCAGGACACGTTTCCCTGTTCTCTAAGCAATCACTTTAGCTCATTCTTCTCTTCCTCAGCTACACTGATCCTTTGACCCCAAGTGTCTTCTATATTTCTCTAATCCAATCCATCTGTCCATCTTTGTGTGCATCACTTGGTACCTTTGAAATTTAAGTTGTTAAATCATGCTATTTAATTGCCTTTTTATTTGAAATTTGCAGAATTTCTTTCCAAACTATTGGTTAATTTTGATAAAGCACTAATTGTCGGGGATTTCAACATTCACGTTGATAATAAAAATGATGCTTTAGGACTTGTGTTTACTGACCTGATAAACTCTTTTGGAGTAAAGCAAAATGTCACTGGGCTCACTCATCGTTTTAATCATTTGCTAGATTTAATTATATCGCATGGAATTGATCTTACTGATATAGATATCGTACCTCAAAGTGATGATGTTTCTGACCATTTCCTTGTATCGTGCATGCTGCGTATCACTGATATTAACTATATGGCTCCACGTTATCGTCTTGGAAGAGCTATTCCAGCCACCAAAGATAGATTTACAAATAACCGCCTGATTTATCTCAACTGCTCTGTGTACCCCTTAATACACAGGATCTAGACAAAATGATACGTTAGAAGCTGTTGCCCATATCAAATTGAAAAAAGTTAGAGTAAAGCATATTGCGCTATGGTACAACAGTAATACCCATTCTCTCAGGAGAGAAACTCGTAATCTTGAGTGCAAATGGAGAAAAAATAACTTGGAAGTTTTTAGAATTGAATGGAAAAACGGTATTTCCAGATATAGACAGGCTTAGCTGCTAGGGCCGAGCATATTCGTAAACTCATAGAAAACCAAAACAGATAACCAAAATAGATAACATCAGAAATACAATAACCAATGTAGATTCTACTGCGTCTAATATGTCAACTACTTTCATCACACCCAAAGAAAAACATCTAGGTTACGAACGTTACGAGCTTTATACAAAAGGCCAATGAATATTGGCGTGCACTTGATTGCTCTCAGGTGCACCTCATCACTGTGTGGGTATAAGTATAAGAGGGCACGAGCGCAGTGCACTTGCAGGTTTACGCTGAAGAGCCGAGCTGTCGTCAGTGCAACCTCAGAGTCGTGGCACGAAAGTGTAATGTCTCCATTCCCTCCTTCAGGGAACGTGGATTACGTTCGTAACCTAGACATTACCCTTTCAATCACTTCAACGTTACATATGGGACCACCCATGGAACAGGCCACAGGCCGCGTTAAGCGGAGACCCCCCCGTCAACAGGCGAGATACTTTTCAAGTTTGTCTGCAGAGGAGTCTGCACGTAACCTTCCCAACCCCCTGGGGCCCAGGATGGGGTTGCCCACAGGGTTGCCAGTTGTATTGAAGCAGGTGGTTGGGCAGCGGAGCACATGACTAAACACAATGTTTCTGCACATGGAAATAAAGAAATGCAATATATCGATAAGATTATGGATATAATTAAAGGGAAACCAGGGAGATGGCTTCAACCACCCAATGAGCCAACCTCTGTTTCGAGACAGCATTCCCTTTCTGCTGTTCACCATAGCAAATAAAGAGCTGCTGGGAGCATCTGATGCTCCGAGTGCAGCCAGTGTAGAGGCGCAATGCACATACAGGACACAAAAACTCTAAGGCTGCCCCCTCCTGGGGTAGAGCTAGCAGGTTCACTACCTGGTCACGGACGGGTGTGGTAGGAACCTTGGGCACGTAGCCCGGGGTCTCAATATCACATGAGAATCAGCCTGGCTGAACTCTAGGCACTCTTCTGTCGTCGTTGCTGGAAGAACAGTCCTCATCACTTCCGGACTCCCTGTCTCAGGAACACTTCCCGCACCTGCGGGTCTCTGAGCTGCAGTTGGCGCCCCTCGCCCACGGCCAGCTCGACGTCGGGCAGCCAGTCAGGCATCATGTGCCTCGGCAGGGGTCAGAGCAGAGGTGATGAGTGCCATGGGGGGATGCCCTCGGCAATGAGCAGGCGGAGGCTGTGCACTAGGGGACCAGCTGGCCTTGTGAGGCAAGAAGTAAGACATCGCCTCAGTCTGCTTCTGGACTGTCGAGAACTCCTGGGCTAAGTCCTCGACAGTTTCTCTGAATAGGCCGACCTGGGAGATGGGGGTGCCTGGCACCTGCACCAGGTTCAGCCAGAGATGCCGGTCCTGGACCACCGCGGTGGACATCACCTGACCAAGGGCATGCACTGTGGCCTTAGTCGCCCGGAGAGCGAAGTCAGTCAAAGCGCGGAGTTCCTGCATTGCCCCTTGATCAGGACCACTCTCGTGTAGGTGTTTCAGGCCTGGTAGACCTGGTAGTTGCCATCACGTGCAAGGCAGTAGCAGCCTGTCCAGCGCCATAGTAAGCCTTGCCCGCCAAGTGCTCACAAGTGTACCGCAAGAGGAATAGCCGCGTACCCCCTGGCTGCACCAGTGGTGATGGGCGAAGAGCCTGGCCGCAGACGTGACGAGTATGGGACCCACCACGACCTGGTCAGCTCTTCGTGCACCTCCAGGAAGAAAGGCACTGAGGGAGAGCGGCTCTGGCTCCCAGAAACCAATCATCCAGCCGTGAAGGGTCGGGGCACCTCCAAACCGATTTCTGCCGCGGCGTAGCTGACAGTTCTGCATCCGCCGCGGACAGGGCATCCACCTCCAGACGCGGTTTCTGTCTCACCATCTGACTCACCCTCACCCTCTAATGCCCCGAAGGACACACTCGTCCCTGTTATGAGGGGAGCGGTCTCGTTTGGAAGGACCATGGGACTATGCTGTGTTCCAGACGTCTGTTACATTCTGGACAGTCACATGGAGGTCCCTCAAGCGCCTCAGACGCTGTCAGATGAGCAAAGCAGAAGATTGCAGGAACTCTTTTCAGAAACGACACTTCACTCTAACTTCTCCGATCACAAGTCTAGGGGGTCTCCAGCTCAGAACGGAGTAGGCTCTGAAGCGAAAAGCTGCATGTGCACTGAGCTAGTGCCTTCATATACTCACAAAGTGATGAGGTGCTCCTGAGCGGAATCAAGTGCATGGCAATATTCATTGCCATTTTGTATAAAGCTCAAAGGCAATTGGTCTCTCTAGCGAGTTCCTATATGTAACGTCGAAGTGATTCGACTGAAAGGATAAATTTCCTGTAAAACTTCTTTGCAATGATTCATATTGTAAAAAAGCTCTATATAAATAAACTTGAATTAAATGTTAATTGATGAACAATATAAACTCTATAAAAAAAACAGCAGAATATAAAAAAAAAACAGCTACTGTAACAATGATACTTTAACTAATCTATTTAATTAAGTTACTTAACTTTTTAATTTAATGAAATTACTTAATTTTAATGAAATACTTAAATAAATAAATAAAAAAACACTCTTTCTCAAGAAAATTTGGTATATGCATGTGTAATGGAGACAAATGAGCATTAAGGGTGCACTGACCTTTGTATTTGGTCACTACTGCCGAATTCATGCTGGCAGGTTCCTGAAAGCTAACAGTGAGAGACGTGCTACCAGTCACACTCAGACGCACCATTAACGGAGCCTCCGGTGGTCCTAAAAAAAAACAGTCACATAGCATAACATGCATGTAGCTTACTTACATTGTGCTTTTGATGATAATAAAGAAGCATATAAAAGGCTTAATATGCAAAAACAACTAGTGATCTTAATGTAAAGTATTGACATTATACCAACTTCAAAATATTTAGCTCTGTCTAAGCATCTTAACCACCCCAACTTGCAACATAAGCTATGTTTTTGGGCCAATCTTTGCTAGGCAGACTAATGGAAGATGGCAAGAGGTGTTTGTCTTCACACAAAAGTGACTCGACTGACCATATATTTTTACAATTAATGAATATGAAGTCTGAAATTGCTTTCTCCTTTAAATAGACATCCTACGGTCCTTTACAGGTTGAATGTAATATCTGTTTATTGCTTCTCTGTTGACCTGCTGTCAGTTTAAATGAAGCCGCTGTCTGCCTAAGGAGAATCCAACAGCAGTGGAAAACACTGCAAAATGTATTTTCTGAAGGTGTGGTCACATTTACCAGTGCTCAGTCAACTTTTTGAGCTTGAAATAAAACTAGCTGTAGTTTGGTTGACCGAGCGTCTTTTTTATTTCCATTTATATGTACATGCACATTTTATGCAGTTTCATCACCTTGTTAGCACCTTCATTTTGTACTTGTAACCCAAAGCACACAGGCCAGCTAATGTTTCCTGAAATCCTTTTCACAGATACCTTTGAGTATTTCTCGGCAATCTTATTTTTAAAGTGTCTGTGGCAAAGCGTTGCTGATTTATCATGGCTGTCTTCACTTGAGGTTGTTTACAAAGAGAAGCCAATGAAACTCGTCTGATTTAACGATTAATCAATATGACAAGAGGGTGAGAGGGACACTATTGTGTGTGTTCGCAGCTCAAGAGTCATTTCAGGCCAATCAACCTGATATTAATATCTGTGGGCAAAATGATCATAGTGGCTTGTTACTCCAATAAAATGTACAGGTAGGGCCAATATGGGAACAGATGACCTTTTCCGCAGAGATCCTGATAGATTAGACAGGACTGATAGTAAATAAGGCCAGTTTAATGCGTATTGTATTTTATTGCAGTATAGCACATGAATAACTTTTTTTTTCTGCTGAATGGTTGGGCAGCAGAAGCAGACTTACGTGCATGCTCGAATCCCGTACGCATTCGCTTGTATAGTTTGCATCTCCACTCCCAAGCTTTGAGCTGTTTTTCCTTGTCAGATGTTTCCAGGCTGAGACTCTCTCTCATCACCTGGGTGGACAGCTCACTGGCTCTCTTTTGGGCTTCCTGCACCAGCGCTGATAGATGGGCATCTCTGCTCTCTAAACTGACAACTGCAACACAACACAGAGAACTGGTAATGAGACTTTTCAATAAGTATGATTTTTGTAGCTATTTGCATTTCAGTCTAAAGTTGAGGTGTAAATGTCTTCAATGACTTCAAACCTGCATAGTGTAGAAAATACAGGTTCTCTGTTATGAAACGAACATTAATGACACATTTGTGGTTTTGTACATTAGAGCACAATACTGGTCATCCATTTTTCAGTGGCCTTGGAACTGGAAATTTTTTTCTAATCATTTCCTCTGTGGGGGCAGTAAAATATTTTTCAACAAAGCGTTTTACTGGCCTTGAAGCAAAACCAACCAGCTCTGAGATGAATACAACATTATAAACTTTTGGAAACAAAAATATTTAAAATCAGATACTTTAATAAATACTTAAATTCATTTATCAGGAAATTAAGTCTTTATTCGATGAAGCGTTGAGATTGACTTAGAGTACAATATGTAATGAATGACTTTAAGTCATATAAACAATATATTTTAACTTAAATACATATGTATTTTGAGATAGCAGGGAGCAGCTATATGTATTTGCGCAGTACTGTGCGGTTAATATGGGTAGTGTAAATATAAAACCAGTAACTAAAAAAAACACAAGCATTCAACAGAAAACAAACAACCAGAAAAAAAAAATAAAAAGCAAATACAGACAAGATTACAAAGAAAAGCTAGATAAACCGGCGTTGTGGTTCTTCACCAGAAGTATAGCTATCTTTCTGAAATAAAGTTAAATTCACACTTGTGGCTTCTACAGAAGCATATATCATAATTTAACAGCATCTGAGCTCATGGTAGCTCTGTCCTAAAGGGTTTATGTGCTACTGCTGAAAATCAATTTCTCTATGGAGATAATGATCAGGATTTTTACTTCCAGAACCTGCAGTTCAAAAAAACAAAACAATTGTCTACATATTGACTACATGAATTCATTTGAAAAATATCTTTAACATATACACTGTAAAAAATCATTTCAAGAAAATACTATTTTAGTCTTCTTACTTCAAAATGTCAATATTTTTTGCCATTTTCATAATAGAAATATTTACTAGAAAGGTCTAAGTAAAATTATTCCTTCACCAATTTTGACAGCATAATAATTTTTGTTTAGCTTTTGCTAATTCGTCAAAACCAAATCCTGATTGAAACGTCAGGAAGCCCATTACACTACCATTAATTCTCCGAGCTCACACTACTTGTGTCAGCACAGTGGCAGATGAAGTCAGCCGTGTGGGGTGAAGGGGAGAGGTGTGAATGAATGCAGTCGACGGTCGTCTGGAACACACAGGACTGTGTTTGGCCATATAGATTTGTCATGGTAAAATGAATACCGCCTGACCAGTCCTCCTTATAGGCCGTGAATACTACTGCATTTTCTTTCAGAGCCTTAGTCATAGACCATGACAGCAAAATAAACAAATAAATACATGGCTGAAGAAACCCTCTTTCACTGGCCCAGCCTGAACCCCGGGAGATGAGAGCTCTCCGGGGGAGATGATAAAGTGCGTGTTGTCAACTCGAAAAAAAGAGGGTCTAGGTCTTGCACGGGGGTCCACGGCGCAGTGGAAAAGGCAGCCATATTAGCAGTCCTGAGGTGCAATTTCCTGCGCTCTGAAGATTGACATCTGGCTACTATGTGCGGTTAATTGAACAAACTATAAATTAATGGGCGAGTCGGCCGATATTGCGCTGTCACACACAGTTGGCATTGTCGGGACCCTAAATATAGGCATTATGGGCCCCAGTCCTGCCCATAAACATGCTTTAACTTCAGCCTTCGGTCAGACCTCCAAACTGTCAGGCGTCTGGCTGATTGATTTACTTGGCACTTCTGGCCTGACATAAATATAATGCCGAAAGCCCAGGAGGGGAAAATACGGCAATGTTTATTTTCTGTTTGTTTACAAGGATTGGATTGTGCCACGATGAAATGTTTTGAAATTTAACTGCAGCCTGGGTACAATAAATCACTTAGTATAATTGCCCCCCGTTACATGCATCATTGGAAAAGTTAAACCATTAAACGACAAACCTTGTTAAGATTTTTCTGAGGGATGCCGTGTGCTGTCTACCCCACCCCGGCCCCGCTCCGGCTGCAGTACAGTGCTCCCTGTTTGGTCTCAGACAACATTCGGCTTTTTCATGATTGCACTGAACGCTTTTTTTTTCCCACTTCTTTCAAGGTAAGAAACACCTGTTCTACTGTTGCCAAAGACTCAAGGACTGAATATGCTATTGATTAATCCAAGGGCAATGAGTGCAGAGATTTTTAACAGATCTGTACTTGAGGCATTAAAACCTGATAACCTCCCTCAGGTGGTCCCAAAAATAGTTTGGTAACACGCAAAATGTTATTTCCAAAATATTACATAATGAATGTAACTCCTTAACTCATTAGCGGTCACGAACAATGTCATTAGATGTTTAAAGTAGAATTATCAGTGCTTATGGCAGCTGTCATAGAAAAGTTTATTCTAGTATTCCTACTTGGAGGCGATTATTACAGGAGCCCCTAAGCAAAGTGCCAAACACTCACTTCGGCTCTGTCTGTTTATCGTCAGCTTCATTCTAAACAGCTTGTCCAATTACAGAGCATCTGCTTTTGGTCACCAAAGCTAAACAGGAGCGTGTGACGCAAGAAAAACCTTTTGATGATAGAACCACATCGAATGCACTTCTATTGCTTGAGGAAGATGTAAAGATAAACAAAACACACAAAAGTAATTAAGATAATAAAGAACTATAACATTTCTAAATTGTAACCTTTCAGCCAGAAACACACAATTAGAACTACTGTAAAAGATTTTAGTTATTGTAAAAATGTAAAAATTTTTAAAATTTTACATTTTTTAAAAATGTTTAAAACGACCACGCCAAATTATAAAGATTTCATAAAGTACCAGATTCATTCATTCATTTACTTCAGCCAAAATGCATTGTAAATTTCAAGGATGCTTTAGTGGCTCTTTAATAAGGAAACACTTTAGACATGAGAAACCATTTAGACACACTGAGGGAATTGACTGTTTAAAGCTTGTCGCTGTTAAATATGCATACTCACAGTGAGGGCTCTCCTTCCCTCCTGCTTTGAGCAGCAGTTTGGCTATGGGGACGTTGTTGGTCATGATGGAGATGTCTAGAGGCGTCAGGCCTTCACTGTTGGGGGTGTTGAGGTCCAGTTCATCAGCTGTGTACTGGAACAGCAGGATCTGCACGGCATCCAGGTCCTGCTGTTCAACAGCCTCGAACAGAGCCTCGCTGCTCTGAATGTTCTGTAAGGAGAAGAAACGATTGCAGGTAAGCAACGGCACTCAGGATAGTATCATTTAGCAGACACAATAACTTGCAGAACAGGAACATCCATTTGGCTAAACTGACTCTTATGACTGGTTTTGTGATCCACAATCACATATGAAATATCATTTGAGATCAGTAATATTTCATTATTAAATAAATTAATCTTTTTATGCAAGGACACTTTAACAACTTTTACACTGTTACAAAAATACTTGTGTTCTTTTAAAAAATGATGTTCTTTTGGGCATTCTATTCATCAAAGAATGCCAAAATATATAATATAATACAATATAATATCACAGTTTCCACTGTAGTCTTCAACACTGATAATAATAAAAAAATAAACCTCTTTCTTAAGCACCAAGACAACATGTTTCTGCCAATCATATGACACTGGAATAGCAGTGTATATATTTATTTTTGTAATCTTTGAAATCCTATTTTGAGCAAAAAAATGAATCAATAATTATCTATATTGACTAATTATTGACTGAAATTCTTCCCTGTCTATCATTAGTTAAGTAAAGACTTATGCAGTCTGTTTACTCAGTGTAAATGAACTGGTTGGGATGCTTGAACAAATAATTTTTCACAATGCACTACACAAAAATGTTTATGGTCCAAAAGTCAAGCTGTTAATGGCTTCCTTATACATGTTACTGCATAATATAATCACAGAAAATACACTCAATTACTTAGAAAAAGCATTCACAGATTGTCACCAAGAATCAGCACAGACAACATAAAAGAGCACAGATTGCCCATGGATGATTAGTCATGGGTTTGATCTATAAAACCTTACAATTACCAGCACAGATGCATGGTAACCAGGCATGCACCAGAAGGTAGGCACAGATATGACTAGGACCCCAATCAACGAATGCACTAATTATTAAAATTTAAAACGCAAATTCATATATCTTATCTAAGTTTCACCTCTTCAATTGTGAGTTCAATCCATGTATGAAAACATACATTTACTGCTAAGGTGAAGGATGTATTCGGGCACTTGAGTTAACAAGATGATTGCTAGATCTAGCTCTTTATTATCAGTGACATTTGAGTTTTGAGAGCATGGAAAGGCACTGACGGTCTCATGAGCACCCGAATTGTCATTTCAGCTTAAAACATGTCATGTGTAAGGTCAAGTAAATGTTAACATCTACTGATTCTACAGAATATAAATGTAAACGTTGACTAATGTCAGCTTTTTATTATTAAAAAATTTGTGATTTAATGATAATAATTTTTTAACTCACTGATACTTTGCGGATACGGTCGGATCGGCCAAAAAAGTAGGCATCTTCAAAGGAGGAGTGGCTCCCTTTGAGCTTCTCTGAGAGGTTTCGGTAGAGGCGCTTGGCAGCGCTGGGGGAGGCGGGTCCCGCCCCCTTCTTACTCTGCGTCAGCTGCAGGTTCTGCATCTGTTGGGTCATGCTAACGGAGAAGTTCCTGTGGAGTCAAGAAAGGAAAGAGAACAGACAAAACACATTTAGGTGTGATGCCTGTTACATCAGGGTCTGCACTCGAAATAAATTTGCAGCATGTGTTCCGGTATGTAATTTATGACTAATATCTGAATCAGCAGTGTCTTGGTGACAGATGGCCACTGGATAGTCATTAATGCTTCAGCTCAAGCAAAAAGCTACCTGCAAAATAAATGAACTCTGATGCACAGGTATTTTTTTTTAAATGCAAATATGTTACATCTGAAGAAACCTTATTGATAATCACACACTATTGTCTGAATTTAAATTTTTTCAAAAAGAAATTAAGATTTTTATTCTGCAATAATGCATGAAATGTATTAAAAGTAAAAACATTTTCCACAAAAATATTATTTGTAAAAAGAAACAAATACTTTTATTCAGCAATAATGCATTAAATGAATTGAAAGTAAAGACATTTACAATGTTACCAAAGATTTACATTATTTTTAAAAAATCATGAACAAAATAACTAAATGTTTTAAATGACAATATAAGGCAGCAAATCAGCTCATCGTGTTTTAGTTCAGCTTTGCACTCACAGGAATAAATTACACTTTACAATATATATTAAAATAGAAAACAGTTATTTTAAATTGTAACAATATTGTTGCAATTTTTGCTGTATTTTTGATCAAATAAATACATTTTAAAAAGTTGTAAAGGGTATAGGAAATTGCATAAGTATGAACTGCATTCCTTAAAAAGAATTTAATAAAAAAACTTGACAGATTAATTTCATGGCTTTTCTAGTCAATGTCAAAACTGATATCGCTCAACAAACCGTAACAGACAATTTTATTAACAATGGCAGCCAGACAGTGACTCTCACTGTAGGTCAACATAGTCTGGTTGTCAGGAATCCCTCAATGTTCTTATAATATAATGAAATCCTCCAAGAAATCAATTAATTCTGAGCTAAGAATAACAGTAAACCCAGACAGTGAATTTATAGTAGCTCTTGAGAGAATCCTATAAATTATTTTTTTTTTTTGCATCCTAAAAATGTGTATATTTGTAAATGAACATTTTGAAGACATAGTAAATTATCTGCAGTTTATGTAACCAAAGATGAGTAGCACCTCTATATCAACCATCAATCTTTTCATGATATGTCAAAACAATTAATATAAATGCATAAAAAAAAGACAAGATCTGCTCCAATTGTCAAAACATGTGGCATGAATACACGCCGTCTGAACAGAGCAAAAATTAAATATGAGAACTAAAAGCCATCATTTGCCCTTTCAACACCTTTATTCCAAAAAAAAAAACACCCAAAAAACTTCGCAATGACATCAAATTTGTCTTTAATTGACATTCTCCTTAAAAGCTCTGGAACCGTAGGGGATCTACGTGGTATTTCTCATCCCAGCGGTCTATAATCCTGTCAGACATGACATTAAGGCAGTGTCCTGTTTTTTTCCCTTTTTTTCCGCAGATTTGAGTGTGCAAACACCCACTCAGAGCACTAATAATAATGCACTCTGCAGTGCCAGAGTGAAGCCTCTGACACCAGTGAGTAATCGAGTGAACGAAAAGAGAGGTCGAATCGGAGCGGTGCTCTAAGGTTATGCATTAAATCCAATTAAGCCAATCAAAAAAGGAAAAGACAGCTGCCAGGATGAATGAGTAGCACCTGTGGGACACAGCAGGGGGTGATGGGTAATTTTAGCAACACATCGTACTGGCGGAAAAGTACACCTCAAGTGAGTGACTGCAGATGGACGAGCGCAAAAGAGAAGCTTAACTCACCTGTCCAAGCTCTGAGAGCTTCCTGGAGAGCCAGAGAGAAGGAAGAGGGGTCTGAAATCCTTAATCAGCGCAGCATCGCTCTGCCTCTGGTTGAGTTTCTGAGCCAGTCGGGAGATCCTACTCTCAGATCTGATGAGAGAAAGTCCGGTAAGATGTGGGACAGTGTTCGATTCAGGGGACTGGAAGAGGGAAAGGGTCAAAACAGACGCCCCTGCTCTGGAGTCGCCCGGAGTACCAGGTGTTCACCGGAGCTCTCCTCTTCACGCGCATCTCGCCGCGGTGTTGACTGGCTAATGTGCAGCGAGAGGAGAGAAGAGAGGAGATGGAGGGGGGGAAAGAGAGAAAGAGAGAGGGAGGGGGAGAGAGGGGCATTCTGCAGGCGCTAGGATGAGCGACGCAGACAACAAAAGCACACAGGCGTTTAAGGAGAGATTCCACTGAGCATGCCCAGAGCACGCTGTGCAAGCGATATCAAGGGAGGGGGGGTTGGACCTGTTGTTCTTTTCTCATAATCATTCTAGTTGTCTCATTCTCTGTCTTATCTGCAGAAACAGGCATCTAATCCCCAACACAACAAGAATCTGGCATCCTGACTGTCATGAGTGGACCTGAGCTGGATCCACAGGTGATTCGCCTCCCATGTTTCAAACCCTAGTGAGCTGTCTAGCTACATGGTATTTTAAGACATCACAGGAGGGCTGTTCCAAAAAGGTAGGCAGTGTAATTATTAAGATTATGTTTCCCCCCTCTGGGTGCATTTTCGACTAAGGAGCTCAACCAGCCACCACTGAGAGTTTACCAGATTCTTGGAAAAAAGAGGAATCCATAGGTCATAGCCTTCGACCACAAACAAACCCTGCTGACCTGACTACTTAGATGTTTACAGATATTATTAAAAGAGTTAAAGACATAATAAAAAATATACATTCTGATTATTTTGATTTATTTTATATACATAAATATTTAAATACATAAAATATTTTATTATTTTATAAATTCTAAAAAATAATACTTTGCACAAGTAATATTATATTTATTTAATTGTTTAAATATAAAATAAAATACA
>JAUCNO010000082.1:3803859-3825184 GCA_032353835.1 Enteromius viviparus | reverse complement strand
GGAATGGGATGGCACTTCAGTTCATAGAATGAGTAAAGGCAGGTGAGCGAATACTTTTGGTAATATAGTGTATGTAGTATAGTAAAGTATATATTACATACTGTATATAGTGGGTACGGAAAGTGAAATTTAATCATCATTAATCATCATTAGTCAACCACGGGTGCTGAACAATAAAAACATTTCAATGACTTTTGAGAGGGCCATTTTCTAAAATCAAGTTAATTTTTTCTCATTAATGTACACACAGCACCCCATATTGGCATAAAAACACAGAATTGCTGACATTTTTGCAGATTTATTAAAAAAGAAAAACTGAAATATCACATGGTCATAAGTGTTTAGCTCAGGTGCTGTCCATTTCTTCTGACCATCCTTGGGATGGTTCTACACCTTCATTTGAGTCCAGCTGTGTTTGATTATACTGATTGGACTTTATTAGGAAAGCCACAAAGTTGAAGAGAAAGTTGTAGAATATTAACCATCACTGCAGCCCTCCACCAGTGGCCCCGACGGATTTTAATAAATCTGCAAAAATGTCAACAATTCTGTATTTTTCTGTCAATATGGGGCTGTGTGTACATTGAGGATAACATATATATATATACGCAATCAGATACAGTAAAGTATATCCTGGAGACACGCAAGGTTGCTAGCCAGAAATTTCAAAAATAACCTCATCAGCCCACGTCACCCTGAAAGATCATGTTAAAGCCTTTGCAGCACATCAGCCCAGTTACTGAATAATACAAAGCAAACAGTGACCTACTTTCTATAGTACACGAGAGAGGTAAAACCCGGAGTGGAGCCGTGCAGGGGATGTGGATTGGGAATGGCTAGTGTAAAACTCTCAAAGTGAACTACCTTTTCACGGCCGGGTTGCTCAGTTTTCTGAGACTTCATTTCAGCTATCTCAGCCTCCAGGAGATGGATAACCTCTTCATAGTCCATCTCCATTCCCCGGGCCTGTTTCTGAGCGGCCTCTGCCAGATGGATCCGGGTCCGCAGGGATCGACTCTCCTCTACTGCAGATTTTGCTTCCTGCAACAGCGGAGTTCCACTTAGAGCGACAGTGCTGAGAGTGCATGTACAGTAGGACGCTACAATGCTCAGGGGCTCTTCCCCCCTAACATTGCAAACTCAGTGCATTGGAAAAGAAATGCCTGCACAGTCTCAACCCCCCCTCGTCCTCCATCACTTCCCTCTAGACTCACAGCATGACAAAGCACAGCTCTGCTTCTTTTACCTAGAAGTTTAAAAAGGGGCTGAAAGAACAAGTCATGTGCAAACAAGTTTCTTTATGTCCATCTCTGCTTTACAGAAAATAGACAAGGCAGGTTTTTAGCAGATGGGAACCAGTAAAACAAGCTGCTAACATAATACAGGTATCATAGATGCTTGGGCATTAACACAAACCACAACAGCATTGTATACTTGTCAGCACGGCATCGCTCAATAGACATCAGATAAAGGAAAGGTAACCAGGCCATTGTAATTATGAAGCTGTGGGGTATGACAGCACTCTTAATGGACAGGTGACACGAAAAGCCACACTGTGAGGATCTACTGTATGAATAAACGTGCAACGCATGGTAGTTTACAATAAAATATTCGACTTACTGCAGACATATTAGAGTAAGGTCTCATTTTAACTTACTATTAACATATTAACTGTCACTTATTTCAGAGTTCCAGGAATAACTAACTTATGAAAAGGGTACAGATAATTGCCCACTGAATGGAGAACTTTACATATGAAATAGACATGATGGATCTTACATAAATGTTTTTTTCAGAGAGGCATATAAATTGGCACTTATGTCCATTTAATGTCCTTGTATAATGGAGAATATGTGAAGTGGATTATAAGGATTGTGCATTGGTTATGATTAACGTAATTTTTAAAGAATGTGGAATTCAAAGGCACATACTGTACTCTATAACTCTGTTCCAGAAACCCTGAGAAACAGAGGAGCTGGCTGGGAGAAAACATTAACAAGAATTTGAAGGAGTATGGAAGATAGTATTAAGCCTTGATGTCTGAAGAGATGGATGCATAAGTGCAAAATAATTATATTCATATATAGTACATATAGCAGCCTATACATACACTACCATTGAATAATATTGGACAATATTAATATATATATATATATATATATATATATATAATGAATATTAAAATTACTTGTATTAATACTTAATACAAGCCATTACTCCCAGTCTTCAATGTCACATGATCCTACAGAAATCATTCTAAATTTTTTATTTGCAGCTAGGAAAACATTTTTGTTTTCATCACGTGCTGCTTGATATTTTTAGCGTACTTTTTTTTAGATTAATTTGGATAAACAAAAAATTCTAAACAACAGATCTTATTTTATAAATAGTTACACAGTAACATATCCTGTTTTAACCATAAATATAATGTAATTGTATACCATTTAGCCTAAATAAAAAAAGACTTATTTTAAGATATACTTTCCAAAAAAAATGTGAATTAAATTAAATTAAATTACATTAAATTTTTTACTTTTCAAAGCTCAAAACAAGCTCTCTGTCATATCCATATCCCCAGATCACAGCGCACAAATAAAATGTAAATGGAGAGATCTTATCCCTAGAGCCACATGGACAAGTCACACCTCACACCAGTCACGGCTGCCCTTATACACGTTTTGCTGTAATGTAGCCGGGTGAACACTGCGTTCAACACTGCGGTAGCCTGCACATTTCTTACAAGAGAGGAGGCTTAAAAGCCCACTGCTTCGATGCTGAAAAGCCCATCAACCTACCTGTTGCTCTAATGGCAGATATAGAAGGTAAAGTGTGGGTGGGGGTGAAGAGAGCAAAAACGATTCAGCAATACAGAACGAAGCTTTAAAGAGACATACAGGGCTTTAACACCACAGGGAGTGTAGTACTATTAGCGCTTCAGTCTGATGAACTGGATACGAACTGAGCCCTCTGTAGTGCTCCAGAAGGGAGCAGCTGCGACTCCACAGACTGGAGCTAAAAAGCGCTCTGGGAAGGAGAGACAGAAGTTACATTGACCCTGACGCCAATCGAAACACCACAGGGCCTTGTACAGCTGACCAAACATTCAATGTGAAGCTTTGATAAAGAGTGTAACTGCATTTTCCTTCTTTTTTAGATCATCTCTTAAGGTCAACCGCAAGTGAATTTGCTGTAGCTTCAATTCATTGCTGCAAGTAAACTGAATTTGAATACTTTTGTGAGAAGACGATATCGCCAGCAGACGGGTCAATATGAGGGCACTAATAGTACACCACACACCATATACCGTACATATAAAGTAGTTTCTAAGAAAATGCCCAAAACTTGCTGCCATGATGTGAAGGTGTTACTAACTGATTGCTAAGGTGTTCTTCCAGCATGTTGATACAAGAAAAAAAACCCTAAATATAAAAATATCAAAACAAGTCCACCAACAAGTCTCTATTATATTCTACTCAAAAGTATTCTAAATTATTATTTATTTAATATTTTATTCCTGTGATTTTATTTTACCAGCAGTTATTCAGTCTTTAGTGGCACACAATCCTTTAGAAATCATTCTAATATGCTGATTTGGTGCTCAAGAAACATTTTTAACTTTAAAATCAATGTTGAAAACATTTGTGCAGCTTAATATTCTTGTGGAAACCATGATATTTTTTACCAGGATTCTTTTATGAATAGAAACAGAACTTATTTGAATATTTCATTGTTCTTAATGTCAGTTTTGATCTTAGAAAGGTAATAACACATCTTTTCAAGCTGCACAATTTGAGGTATTATTCATGTATGTAACGCACACAAACTATAACAAACAAACTTTAAACCATAAGATGTCATTAGCATAGACTGTACTGCCAATTTGGTTTAATTGATATGCAGCAGGATGAGCAGAACGTACTGCTCTGCTGCCTTAGTAACAGTCTAATAAAACCATTAAAGTCCATTTAATGTTGCATAGAATGCAGGGCTCTTTGGATTTGGGTTTACGTAACAAGCACTTCTGAGGCTCTAAGATAGAACCCAAAGGACTTGTGGGTGCCCATTCCTTTATAACTCATAGAAAAGAACTATTTCCAAACACAGACCGCCATCCCTCAATGTCCTACATACTTCATCTCCTACATGATGTTCTTAATGTGGGCGTTTCAAGCTTCCTGTAGTGAGCGTAATACACTGAAAATAGATTTTTTGGATATTGCTCATAGCATTTTTTTTTTCAATTGATATCTGTATAGTGCAGCTGAGAAAATAATGCAGTTTCAGCATTTAACTCTACAGAGCACCTGCATCTCACCTTTAAGAGTCTAATGGCACATGTGCCCAGAGCACCCCCCTGTGGCACATCTAACACAGTACAGTGAATATGGAATATAATAATGTAAAAAAAATAATCATAAATCTGAAAAACTTCAAAAACCTGAAGGTGAAATCTAGTAATTATTTATAAACTTCTCTGCATGTAGAAATTGATTAAAGCTTTATATAGGCTAGAAATAAAAAAAGATGAGTTGCAGTAAATAGGTTGTAGTAAGCTTTGCACATGTGCAGTTTGAATGCTGTAACCTGCTTAAAAGGGCACTAAACTGAACGCGTTCTGCTTATAGTGGGAAAGAGATATTGGAATGAGTTGCATACCTGTTTAACTTTTGTTAGTTCCTGTAGCATCTTATGATTAAGGCTCTCGGATTCTGCCAGCTTATCCTGTTAGAAGAGAGATCTTCGTATGAGTCAGCATCAGGGTTAGCGCACTCATTTTGACAAATAGGATTAATAAGAGCCTCGCTCAATAACACATGAATGAATGTCACACACTCCAGCATGTGACAGTGTTTGAAATCGTTATGCTGGTACCTGCATTCTCTTGAGCTCTCTCAAGGCCTCAATGTGGTCTTTTCTTAATCGCTCCATCTCATCCAGATCATCAGAGTCTGATAACGATGGCTTAGAAAATAACAGCAAATATATAATATTATATTTAAAACATACTGTATACACTACTGTTCAAAAGTTTTAGAACAGTAAGATATTTAATGTTTTTTAAAGATGTTTCTTCTGTTCATCAAGGCTGCATTTATTAGATTAAAAATCCAGTAAAAAAAAACTGTAATATTGTGAAATATTTCAATTTAAAATAAGTGTTTTCTGTGTGAATATATTTTAAAATGTAATTTATTTATTTGATACAAAGCATAATTACTCCAGTCTTCAGTGTCACTTTCAGACCTTTCAGAAATCATTCTAATATGTTAATTTATTATTAGAATTGGCAAAGTTGGAAACAGTTGTGCAGCCAAATATATTTTTATATTCTATATAAAAATATATTCACACAGAAAACAGTTATTTTAAATTGAAAAAATATTTCATAATATTACAGCCTTTTCTGGATTTTTAATTTAATAAATGTAGCCTTGATGAGCAGAAGAAACATCTTTAAAAAACATATACTTTATACTATATACTTTGAACGATAGTGTATATATACACTCAACAAAAATATAAACGCAACACCTTTGTTTCTGCTCTGATTTTTCTTGAGATGGACTTAAAGATCTAAAATTTATTCCAGATACACAATATTACCATTTCTCTCAAATATTGTTCACAAATTAGTCTAAATGTATGATAGTGAGCACTTCTGCTTTGCTGAGATAATCCATCCCACCTCACAGGTGTGCCACATCAAGATGCTGATCTGACNNNAACAATGTTTGAGAGAAATGGTAATATTGTGTATCTGGAATAAATTTTAGATCTTTAAGTCCATCTCATGAAAAATCAGAGCAGAAACAAAGGTGTTGCGTTTATATTTTTGTTGAGTTTATGTGTGTTTTTATGCAGACCAAAAATCAGTTATCATTTAAACTTACCGTAGGGTTTAAAGGAGACTCAATGAGATCATCTGATGTCAATCTAACTACTTCCTGTTCTGAGTCAGATTTGGATGGCAGTTTGAAGAGTTCCTTTGCCACTCTCTCAAAATCTTACAGACAAACAAAAAAGTCACTAATATAAGTTCAGTAATATAAAATGACTTATACCACAATGCCTTTTAAGGTGTTTATCTTTTAAGGTATAAACCAAGAACCAGGCAAAGTTGTATTAATACAACTACGTATGACATAATGAAGACTGAATTTTTTCAAACCTCCATAAGCCACTGTCCCTCCTTGGTTCAAACGCAGCCTTTCCCTCAGTGTCAGGACCTGAGACTCAGTATGCTTCAATCCCAGCACCTCCAGTGCCTGTGAACAAAATAACCACCCTTTTAGAACATTACGCTGCACCATTAAAACATGGTCACTGCTTTGCTCTCTCTCTCTCTCTCTCTCTCACACACACACACACTCGATTCAGAGCCTATAAAATAATAATAATATAATTAATGCACTTACTGTTAGTTAGGTGCAGTTTAAATTTAATTAAAATAAATATATCCACTAAATAAAAATGACAAAAAACTATAAAATAAAAAAAAAAACTATAAATATGTCTTTTCACAAAATTACGTAAATATTTTATATAATTACATATTACTGTAAAATGCGCTTCTGTTGTTAAATAGTTCTAAAAATTGTTAATCCTTTACACTCTTTTCCATAACAGCAGATCTACAGACTGTTTTGTAGTCCAGTGTGATTTAACACAATGAAGCTATCGCACAGTCTCTATTGATCTCCCCATAATACCACAGGAGGTGTGGATACGGGATAGCATGCTAACTACACATATTGTTCAACAGCAGGATTAACTCCATCCACACATGATAGTAAAACCGTAAAAGATCAATACAGTACTGAGACTGATGGGTAACTAATCGTTAAAGCCCGCTGGGGGGGACGCCCAGTGTTTGACCTTGCTGTAAACACGGGATGTTTCTGTAATTCTATATTGGGACAGAAATAGTTAGTCTCTAATTGAAATGATTTGATTATGGAGACCTGCTCTATTTTCTCAGGCTTGAGTTCGAAGCTGGGAGTCGAGGATAGAGGTTTCGAGGGTCTGCAGGTATTGCTGGGATTACAGGCAGCGGTTACATCTGGGCAAAGAGAGAGAGAGAGAGAGACAGAGAGAGAGAGAATCCAAATGAAAAGCTCTTTTGCAAAACAGCTGTTTGTGATTTAGGTAGAGCACATCACATTTTGTTTGTAAGACTCTTACATAACTCCATGAGAGCATAATTTAAGTAAATGCTTCACAGTAGTGGTTTAAAGAAGTATTTGGACATTTAAGCCACACTTACAAATTCTAGAGTGTCTCTGCATTATACAACAAACATATCGAACGAAAGGGCATTTATTTGACAGAAATATAGCATATTTTCAAGCAAAATGTTTCACATTTTCTGGTTGTCAGACATGCACACAACATGTTCATGATTGTAGGTGATTTCTAATGCATTTATAATAATAAATAATAATAAAGTATGCATTAAATTGATCAAAACGGCATTCAAGCAATTTCAAATAATTTTTCTTTGAACTTTGAAAGACAAGTATTTCGAGTTTAAGCAGCACAACTGTTTTAAACATTCTTAATAATCATGTGACACTGATGACTGGAGTAATGATGCTGAAAATGTAGCTTTGTATATTTACATTTAATAATATATTAAAACAGAAAAATACATGAATTTAAATTGAAAAAACATTTCACAATATTAATGCATCAAATAAATGCAGCCTTGGTGAGCATTAGAGACTTCCTTCAAAAACATTAAATCTTACCAACACCAAATTTTTACAGTGTGAGTGTTATTACAACGTCCAAGTATTTTTTGGGGCCACTTCAGGTCAACAATATAAACTCTCTTTTAAATATTACACCATTATATTGATCCCTCATGATGGCTTGTATAAATGCTTTGTGTTCAAGCAGGAATTAACATTATTTGCATAGGCATTTTCTTTCTCCATTAACCCCACCCGAGCAGATCTGTGAACTGGAGAGAATGCACAATGCTTTGCTCAAAATAACGCCAACCCTGACAAATCCTCTTATACGACAAATAACTGTGAGTGTAACTGAGCTTACAGGTATGTGCTCTGATCATGAGCTCACTATCTAATCATTTATTGTTCACTCATTCGTTATCTGCATATTTGTTTATCTTTTTGCAGGGATTTATTTCCTGATAGTAATTTCTTGGAAATTCAAAGCCATTTTAGAGAAATATCAGACAGTCCCCCTCACAGCTGTGTGCAGTGCAGGGGTCTCAATTGTGATTTAATGCAATATGAAATTACTACCTGGGCTTCGGTGAAAATGTACATGCTGTTCTTGAAAGTGTTTCCCTCATAGTGTATTCCTAATACAATATTGTATAAACTTGGCTTGGCACTATTTTAAACAAAGCAGATCTGGTCTGGGTGGGGTTTAAGGAAAAAATAAAACAGGCTGTGCAAACAATATTAATTCTTGCTTTTACACAAAGCATTTACCTAAGCTGTTATAAGAGATCAAATATAATGCTTCAATATTTGAATCAAAGTTTAAATTGTGAATGCAAAGTAGCCCCAGAAATTACACTATAATTGATTTTTCTGTATTTTATATTTTGTATTCTCGTTCAGTACATCTGGTGTGTAAATCTGTTATAAATCGCAGCTCAGAACAGCTTTATTAAAGGTTCTCGTCAATAAAATGAAACTCTGTCCTGAACAGAGTTCAACATCCTCGATTTCACCTGGAGTTATGTGCCATGTTGATGGTAATATCCATTTTCAAAACCATGCCAGCTGGATTATCTTGAGTGACAAACACAGCATCTCATCAGTACACGTCTGCCGAACAGGTAGCTTAATCCAGGTTATGCTAAAATGCTCCTTATCTATGAGTCTCAGACTGCTCAAAGGCAAAATGCCATGCAAAAAAAAAAAAAAAATCAGAACATGAAAGGCTGTAGAGACAGTGCTATTCAGTCTAGGAATAAAAATAGTAGCATGTATATGGTTGGTTTAAATAAATGATCTGGGTTCAATATAAACTAAGATAGAAAATAATTTTTTAATAATTCTGATAATGTGAAATTAATTTAGACTTTTTGGAAGTAAAAATCAAGTTACAGGAAAGCCCTTACAGTACAATGGAAAAAACAGGGACATGGAATCTTGTGTTTGTGGAAAATTACTTTAATTCTTTCCAAAAAATAGTTCTAGGTATAAAGTTTTCTTTATTCTCATTTTAATGTTGGGATTACAGTTCCAAGCAGAACTAGTAAAAACAAAATCTACTGCATGCATTATGTAAAAATTACAGTGACAGACATTTTGTTTTTATAGTTGGACAAATATTAAAAATGTTTTAGTTAACATCACTTTTTTAATCTTTTGTTACCACTGCTACAATTAAACAGGTAATTCTCACAAAGAATATGATTAGTTGGCCCCAAAATGAAATAAAGTATATTTTGCTTGAAATTCTTTTGAGCCCATTTTTAAGACCATCACATTTTTTTGCATGGTGACTTTTTGTATTGTTATAACTATGTTAATAAAATATAAAAATGATTTAATTTAAACACCATTGTAGTGTTTATTTATAACATTTCTTTTAAAATGTATACCATTTAATTGTTCTTTTGATTTTGGAGTGAAATGTGACATGTATTTGTAAGTTTAACTGTAACGCATATAAAACAGCTACACATGTATTGAATGCAACAAATGCAGCTTTCTCATCAAAGCCAATTTATGCAGCAATGAGATGTGTATATAATTATAATATAAAATAAATGCATACCTTTTTTTCAAAACCAATGTATTTTCATGTTTTTCTTCATGCATTTCAAAACCTTTTATGTAAATATTATTTTTGTTCCTTTGGATTATTTCCTGTGCTAATCAACATATGCTCTGTAAAAAAGTTGAACTCATATGGGATTTCTATAAAGGGAATACAGTCTTGCAGTACCAGAGTTGGCCACTGTGGTGCAGGCACTCTCAGGTATGGACACAGGGGTGAGATTAGGCTTTGCTGTTGCTGGTCGTACCTGTAGAAAAGTAAAATCCTTTAAGAAAACTTAAACCACATTCTTAAAGCGAGATCAGTTATTGAGCTGCATTACTGAGTCTCTGGCCACAGTCTCACCTTAGTAAGTTCTACAGAAGGCAACGTCTCACTTCCAGAGTTGGGGGTGTTGGCTATTTTAGGAACGAGACCTCCAGGCAGAGTTGCTCCCGCTAGTCCAGCTGGCCTAAGTTGGGGGCCTGTACAACAGGGAGGCTGAAGGGAGATGGGGCTGTGAGGTCCACTGCTGGAGCCTGATGAAGACCTTCTTCTGATAAATGCTATTTCTACTGTAGGGTCTGGTCTGTAGGGAAAAACAGTGATGTTTGTAAATATCTGATTTTATAATCTGCCACCATACATGTACATCTGCATTTGTCTTGGATGGAAGCAAAGTATCATAAGATACAGTACTAATAATACAGTATTTACATTATGTTGTCATTCTGGAAAGGTTGTCTTTTGGTTGACAGTTTGTTCATAGTTATATATTTGAGATTTAACCTGAGTTTTGTTCGAGTGAGTATGGTTTTGGCTTCTTCATGTGTTACTCCAATGAGTGATTCCTTATTGATGGATATGAGCTGGTCCCCTGCCTTTAGTCTCCCATCCTAGAGTCAAAGAAAAAAACAAAACATTTCAACTTAATGGACTTAAAATGCACTTATTCCACTTATTCCGTAAAAGTACAGCACCATTTTAGCCACCAAAAATAAATAAATAAATAAATAAATAAATAAATAAATAAATAAATAAATAAATTAAAAAAAATCTAAAACTACAAGAATAGCTCTCTTATTTAACCCTTTTTAATACACTACATAGGCATTTATGTGGGATTATTAGAAGAAATTATATAATGCGTAATATTCGAAGGGACAATATGCTTGGAAATAATATGTCATGTCTTCCATTTGATTTTGTTATGTTTGTTAACAGCAATAAGATTTGTCCCTTTAGTACTTTTAAAAACAAAGTCTCAGCTTTCAGTTTTATAGCGAAACACAAATTGTGTCTTACAGTAATGTGTTGTTCAAGCTCTTTACTGATCAGATCGCTATATTATATATATTCATTATATGTACTGTAGCATGCCAGACACCCAGCAATTGCAATAATGTTCTGCTTTTGATATGAAAAAGCTCAGCTTTCAGGTGAACGTGTATTTTCTCTTTGTTTTAAGTGTATAGTAAGAAATAAAAGTGAAGGAACATCATAAGGCAAGGGAAAACAGGCTGTAGACTAATTCATAATGAAGTCTCACTGTAATCGGGAAAATTATACTGCCGCTTAAACTAAAGCAATTTCAGCTATATGTCAGGCTATAATATATATGTCATGTTATAATAAAAAAAAACATATTGTTTGTATTGCTCTATAAAACTGTAATCTTTTTTGTAATTATTTACATAATAATTACAAATAAATAAAAGTAATTTTTGTAATCTTTCTACTTTAATCTCGTAGTATTTCGACTTTATTCTTGTAGCATTTCGACTTTATTCTTCAAATATTACGACTTTAATCTCGTAGTAATTGACTTTAATCTTGTAGCATTTCGACTTTATTCTTGTAGTATTTCAACTTTATTCTCGTAGCAATTTGACTTTATTCTTGAAATATTACGACTTTAATCTCATAGCATTTCGACTTTATTCTTGAAATATTATGACTTTAATCTCGTAGCATTTCGACTTTATTCTTCAAATATTACGACTTTAATCTCGTAGCATTTCGACTTTATTCTTCAAATATTACGACTTTAATCTCATAGCATTTTGACTTTATTCTTCAAATATTACGAATTTAATCTCGTTGTAATTGACTTTAATCTTGTAGCATTTCGACTTTATTCTCGTAGTATTTCAACTTTATTCTCATAGCATTTCAACTTTATTCTTGAAATATTACGACTTTAATCTCGTAGTATTTTGACTTTAATCTCGTAGCATTTCGAGTTTATTCTTGAAATATTGCGACTTTAATTTCGTAGTATTTCGACTTAAGTCTTGTAGCATTTCGACTATATTCTTGAAATATTTCGACTTTATTCTTGAAATATTACGACTTTAATCTCGTAGCATTTCGACTTTATTCTTGAAATATTACGACTTTAATCTCATAGAATTTTGACTTTCTTTTTGAAATATTACGACTTTAATCTCATAGCATTTTGACTTTATTCTTGAAATATTACAACATTAATCTCGTAGTATTTCGACTTTAATCTAGTAGCATTTTAACTTTATTCTTGAAATATAAAAATTTTAATTTTGTACCATGTCGACTTCATTCTTGTAGTTTCTAATTTATGCTTGAAATATTATGACTTTATTCTCGTAGTTTTAGTACTTTTACTTTTTTGGTGGCACTAAAACGCCATTGTATAAAAGTCTAATATTGTGACGTAATGTTTAAAATAACTATTTCCCGTTTTAATACATCTAAAATGTAATTTATTGCTATGAAATCCTTCTAAAATGCTTTTATGCTGAAAAACACCTATTTTAAAAAATTAGATAATAAAAATTACCTTTTGGCAATCACCTCCTTGTATTATTTCCTGAACATACACCATTGGCCCCTCTACACGGTTAGCTCCGCCCCTGATGACCAAGCCTAATCCGGTACCTTTGGCAACACATATCAACTGAATCATGCAGTCTCTGGGGAAAGGGAGGTAAACACAAGGACTTTGATCAACAGCAGAAAAAATGGCTCCAGATCCTTTGTGGGATTTCTCTTTTACTCGGGCTAGGTCAGATGTTTTCAGGTTTAGACTCTTCAATCAGGAAACTATTAGCAGCAACAAGTGTGAAAAAAGTGTGTTATTTGTTTTGGCTATATAATTATTAGTACATACAAAAGTATATATACTATATTTGTAAAAGTAACCCATACAAAGTATTTAAAAAAGGATGGCACAAAAGCACAATATAAAATCTAAATGAGATCTACAGTCATTAGTTTCTTACGTGCAAACTTGTGGAGGTGGGGAGGTAATGCAGGCAGTGGTGTATACTGGATTTGGGTCCTTAGGGCTCAGAAGCAGAGGACTGGTTGATCTGGAAGATGAGGAGGAGGAGGCAGTGTCGGTGATCTTTCCTGAAGACAAGAGATTTGCTTTTTAATACTTTCAATCTTTTTCACTTACAATAAGATTTTGTTGCATACTGTACAGTATGTTGTGTAAACACTACTGTTCAAAGGTTTGGAGTATTTCAAATTTAATTGTTGTTATGCTTACTAAGTATAAGTTGTTGTTTTTTTTATTATCAAAAATACAGTAAAAACAGTAATGTACAAAATATAACATATATTTATAAATATAATATATAACATATAATTGAATATGTCTTCTATTTTTATAACACATCTATACATCTACATCTATACATTGACATGTAATTATATTAAAACTATAATGTCAAAACTGAAATTTCAGAAGCATTACTCCAGTCCGATTTATTGTCAAAATAACATTTCTGGCAGTGCTGTTAATATTTTTGTGTTGTATTAATATTTTTTGTAAGAACTTTTTTCTTCTTTAATAAAAACAACATTTAAGCGAAACAGAAATCTTACGCAATTCATTGCTAAATGTGTTTACGGTCACGTGTGAATTTAATGCATTAGGCTGTATAAAAGTATTTACTTATTTTTTATTAATCACTGACCCCTAACTTTTTAAAAGGTAGTGTACACACATACATTGTTTCAAGTCTGTTCTGATGCATGCTTGATGTAGAAGTAGATCTTCATATAGAAATCAATGACTGGCTTTTTATGTACATTTAGTCATTTAAGCAGACCCTTTTACCCAAAGCAATTTACAACTAAAGACTATGGAAGCAAGAAAAATCAAGAAAAAAGCAATGCCATAACAAGTCTCAATTAGCTAATTTAGTAAATGTAGCAAAAAGCAGAAAACGTAGGACACTGATTTTATGTAGGACCCATACCAAATCTTTTTCTAAGCTGTCACATTGTAAGCTATTTTAGTCAGCTCTTGTCAGAGTTCTCAAACTCACACATCACCGAAATTCAGTATAATGACATGAAGTAGTGGAAAAATACCTGTGGAAACAGAGGTGTCTGATCCAGAACTGGTACTACTGCTGGAGCCATATTTTTCCATTAACTCAGCAAATTCCCTCCTAATTATGAACATATAAAGACATACAAAATCAGTCAGATAGAAAATCTTTTCTGAAGACATTATTTTCCAGTGCTTTATAATAAGAGGGCTTTTGTACAGACTAACACTTCTGTTTGTGTTGTGTTCACAGCATAAACACTATTAGGGTTTTCCATTCTGTAAAATCAAGCATTACATACTGTAAGTATAACAAACTTGTTCTACGGAAGTGTTGGAAAATATTATCGTTCTTTAAATTTCTATATTATCTAGTTTTTTAAAATACACACAAAAAAGGAACACACACACATACACAAAACATTAAACCCCCAAACAACATTTTAAAAGGCTGTCTGAAGGTATTTAATACGACATCTCCCATTAAATGCAACTTCCTCATTAATCCTAAAAGAAGCTTAGAAGCACTTAATTAGATTAGGGAAATCAATCACAGATAAATTGGTATCAAAGTTAATGGCCAGACTGTTTCCAAGCCAGAAATGCGATCTAGGCAGTAATCTTTAAATTTGTATTATGTTCTCAAAATCTGTGTACTGTACTAAAGCATTTTGTTTGAGGTGACTGATTGTTCATTAATTATGAAGGTAATCCTTTTACAATGTTACAGATTAAAACCTAGTCTCAGCTGGTTCAACTCAGGACACATATGACAGACTTGCGGCCCAAATATGTCAACAGCTGTTCAGTCGGGAGAACAAAAGTGCTCATCAGCAAGTCACTGTGACCAGCAAAATGCCAGTTCGATTTAAACAAACACAGACAGAAAGAACTTGACATCTGCCCAAAACCGAGACCTCTGGCTAAGCAGACAATGCCAAAACAAAACAAAAGTCTCTGGCTTCACATTGCTATATGGACTTACTCTATAGATCAAGTCTCCTGAGAAAATTTATGAAAATCTATACTCATGTTAGGAGTTCATATTTTAAAAAGTAACTGATTAATAATAATTAATTAACAATATAGTTAATAAACAATAACAATAACAATAATTTGTGCTGGAAAAATAGCATTTTCAATAAAGTGCTAAAGACGTTAATGTACTTAAGTGTATTAAGACTATTTTTAGATTTTAAAAAATCAAGACGTTCAACTGCACTCATCCATTTATAGGATTAAGTATATAATGTCCAACAGTACGCATTCTGCAATTGGCAAGCAATATTCCTGTCTCCATATAATTAAAATCTTTAAACACAAAACAAATCAAATAAATAGAAAAAAAAAAAAAAAGGCACACAATTTATAAAAAGTCATATTACCTGGAAGAGTCGTCACGTACTATCAGTAAAGACATGTGATTTGTAGCTGACGCTGTGCGAAGAACCTCCACTGCCCTAATATTAAACAGATTTCTTAGATTAGTTGTTTTACTTCACTTTAGGAATCTTCTATTTTTAATGCATCACAGATCCATAAACAATTCAGAATACATTACTTTTCATTTGTAACACCTCCTAAATTCATGTTGTTGACATCTAAGATGAGGTCCCCTGATCTAAGACGCCCTGAAACACAAAAAAAGTGTATCATCCATCATTCGCAGAATCTAAGTAGAAACAATTCAGTGGAGATTTTGTGAAAGGGAATATACCGTCTTGTGCCGCCACGCCACCTGGCAAAATTCGTTTAATGAAAATGCCGAACTCTTCACGGCTCTGTTCCCTGTAGCCCCCAATAATCTTCACGCCTGTTAAATTGAGAGCATTATTTTTAGGATTAATGTTTTATATGGTGGTGAGAGAACAAAGTAAATCATATTACTCACCAAATGCCTTGAAAAATAGAGTAAAGGAATTGTTTAGGAATATTATTATAAACTGTGGTTCTCACCAAGTCCTTTTTTACAGTCTGTAAACTCTAGTCTCTCCACAGCACGGTTGATGCCATGGGGCCCCATTATTGTCCTGAAAAAAAGAGAGATTCCTTTAAATATAAGTACAAGAGATATCATCATAAAAACAAGATTTTCATTGAAATGTTCCAGACTGTTTTTAAAAATACAGATTATTGAATGAATGGTATTAATGCGGTCGACCCTCAGCGGCATGAATGATTAAATCCTGAAGGAAATGACATAATCATTCCCAATCTTTTCACTCAAAATATTGCATATTGCATAGCTCTCTGTTATAACAGATGATAATGGCAAATATGACAGAAAAAATAAAAACCTGTAAAGGGTCCATTCATATAGAATGAATGTAAAATAAATTAATGTAGATGTAAAATTAGATCTGGATGCAAATATCTGTACTGCAATGGACACATGCTTCATAAAATACAAAAAAAACTAAAAAGAAAATCTTGATTATAGTAAACCGAATGGTGGTAGAAATAATAACCCATTTTAAAGCAAAATAAAATGCTTAAATACTTATACAGGAAGTAGGTTACTGTGCGCGGGTTTACATAAAAATCCCTCAAACATGTAGATAAACACTCAAAACGTCAAATAATAAATCCTTTATAGAAAGAGGGTATGTATCAAAGCCAACGATGGCCTGATCTCTATTGCATTTAATCCCTATAACAGACTGAAACAACAAAATATAATGTTTTGTCTTCAATTAGGACATTGAGTAAAATGTACAAATATTATCACGTTTTCTTGTATTTATTTAATCTACATCTTACCCCTCATGTTCTAATAAAACGTACTTTACATGCTTTCCTTTGTAGCCTACATACAATGATGCATGTGCAGCATTGTAAAAAAGCCATTTCAAAACCGATACAGAATGTTCAAGTGTGCATCTGACTTCCTTAAAACTCAGCAAACAGATGTTATTTAAGCTTTATCCGTTTGTTTGACAAAGAAGTTGGCATGCACTTTTGTAAAGGCGATTGTTATTCAGTAACAACAGTGGGTTTGTTTGAGGTCAGTCTGACCCATGCAAAAACACATCAAAACTGCAGAATAATAATAATAATAATAATAAAATCGTGAAGGCGTGTACTTGTACATTGTGTAAGCATGTGAAATGCATTGCATTTATTCATACCTGGAGTCATCAAAGTTTTAAGTATTATTAATTCAAGTATTATTAATAGTCACATCAGAAAAAGTAGTGTTTTTAAACTATTAAAATCAAGTAAATATTTATTTATGATATTAGAAAATGAAAACTTAATTTAAAAAATAATTATTCAATAATTATTTTATAAATAATTAAAATAAAACTTTATTAGTGTACTAGACAAAAAGCCAAGTTAAATGAAAACAAACATATGTATTAGCCCGAGACACAACGGCGTTCTTGTAACAGATTAAATCTCAGACTAAAGTGCTGTTTCTGTTTTGTTGAGTTCATGTAGCGGCCAGCACAAACTGAACAGCATGGCAAGGACAAACGCTCCTTACTAGTGATGCAATTAACCTGATTCCCATCTCTGCAATCAGTGTTCTTTGTTATCTCCTCCTCTGCACTGTAAACAATGCACTTTAATCTCCGTCACATTAAGAGCAACAAATAGAATTAGAATTACTGTACGTATGATGATGACACGATCTGTCTTTTAGCGGGCATGTCACGGCCACCACACGATTACTTCCATCAAATCTATATCAAATATTTTTACCTACAAAACTCCATACATCATACGGGAAATGAAAGGATTTGTCTTAAACGAGTCACCCTGAACAAAGAGAGCTCAGATGTGGTGTGTGAGATTGTGCAACAAAAGATCCAGCGTTAAACTGATCACTTAATTCTACCTAATCTGTCTTACCTTGCTCAAGCCATGTAAGGATATGCACTCAAGTGACTACAGCCAAACTACGCAGACATCCCCGCTAGGATGCATCTTGTCTGTCTTGCTTTAACTTTCCGCTTCATGCTAATTCATCACTAAGACAATGATAATGAACTCTAAATGACATGTTTTTATGTATAGTCAGCTGCTCTCTGTTGCAACTGAAAGCTAGTTTTTCTGCATTATTAGAGCATCACAAATGATTAAGAAGACATATGCTGAAATGTTCCAAAGCAACTGCCAAATACATTTAAACAAGCAGAAAAATAAAAGATAATAAGACACAAGCGCAGCAAATAAGGCTATAATAGACATCAAATAAGCGTTAAAAGCATTAGTATTTGCTTAATCTAAAGTCACCAGATAACAACCAGATAATGGCATTTCCTACCAGTAGAGGAGTGATAGCCCGTCAAAGTGTTCTGCCTCCACTGGAAGCAGTGCCATTGCAGGTCCACGAGCAACTGATGATGTGTTGTAAAGTCTACGGTATCACCGGGTTGGGGGAACGGTGGTTCAAATCAGGTCAGTCTCGATGACCGAGAGACAGCAATCTACCCAGACACTAACAGACACACTCCTACCTATCCACTAATCTCTCCTGATACCCCGCAGTCACATGGTTCGCCTCACCTCTCTGTCTGCGCTGTCACAGCTGACGATGATTCTTCCTCTCCGGAGGCAGAAAAGCTGAAAACTTGACACCAGGCTGCGATGTGGAACGAGGGGACAGGAGTCAGACTGCATGATTTCTGATGCAAGGACACTGAATCTACAGTCCAGTCTATATAAAAAAGTAAAAGAAAATTAGGAAACATAAATTAGCTTTGTCCACATAAAATAACTACAGTGTGTGTGTGTGTATATATATATATATATATATATATATATATAAATAAAACAGAAATAAAATCAAATAGAAATTAATTAAGTGTCGAAAAACTGTAAAGAAGAAGATAAGGATCGATGAGGACAGTTTGTGTTTTAAATACTCAAAAAAAACAAAAAAAAACAAGACACATAGCCTATAAATAAACCACAATTTGTAAATATTATAATCTTTTAACCCTTCACTACCCCTAATCCTTGAATGCCACCGACCACAGGCGAAACAAGGTTAAATAATGCCATTCAGCTAGTGACCAGAAGGAGGCGCTTTGAAGCCAAGCTGGAATTTTAAAGTACAGCAGCATGATTAATATGATTACTTATGAATACTAGAACAAGGATAATAATTAATAACATTATGGATGTTTGCTTATTTTTATCTCCCAAAAAACTATTAAGTCAAATGTTTTTATCTTAAATGTACCTCTTACCATTGCTAATTAACATATAACTTAACATATAACGTCAATAAATCAGAATAAAATTCTTAAATGAATTAATATTAACAACGAAATCTTTTTAACAACGAAATATTTTAGAACCATTCTCAACAAATAAAACATATAAACTTTGAAATAGTGCTGTCAAATGAATACATATATACAAACAAACATGTTTTTTTAAACTATATAGATGCATGCGTGTGTATTTATATAAACAAATATAACGTTACACAGGACACACGTATATTAAACACAAGTTTTTTTTATTTTGAATGCGACTAATCTCTTACTCGTTTTTCAGTTTTGAAAACGGGATGACTTATATGCATAATTTGATCTCTAAAACCTAAAATAATTTATTTAGGAGTAAAGACGTCTTCATTAGGCCTATGATATGCCTATATGTTGTGAGCAGAGTAACGTTAACGTTATTGCCTGTTCAGACCACACCACGAACAAGACACTTCTTGTAGACATTTCTTGAACGTCTACCATAATTAACTTGATTCAAGTGGTAACATACGGATAATTATTATAATGTACAGCATAGTTTATGTTGTAATCACATTTTCTCTTAGCAACAAGCACCGTTACCTTAAGCTAGGTCAGTTTCCGCAGCAATAGCCGGAACTGTAGCAGTAGTGGTTTGTATCCGGGGAACTATAATCTGTTGCACCAATGGTAGCGTGTTGAACTTGACGTTTTGTAATATGTTGTTGAAGGGTGTACATGCACATACTCGCATAATTTGAGTCAGGTAAATGCTTCAGCATATTCTGTACGAAATACTTATGGTTGTTTAAAGTATTAATTAAATATTTAGTCAACATATACATTCACAACGATGTAAATAGCTTGATAGCCGGTAACGTTAGATGAACAAGTTCGCTTGCACTATTGTGCATGATTTACTGTAAGTTGTACATATTTTACAGGGACTGTGATATTGGTTGGCACTCTTTCTTACATTGTCTTATTATTTCAGAAAAATACTTTATTGTTTAGGTTGACCATACAGCTCTATGCATATCAATTATGTTAATAGCACATAAAACAAGACTGTAAGTAGTTTCACAGTTTGCTTGATTATGTTGTAAGTGCGTTTTCATATACACTAGGCATATGCCATTTTCATCAGTCTAGGTGTTAGGCTTTTTTTTTTAGTTGTGGTCTGATCATACAGTCTGTGTAATATAACTCATCACTCACTCATATTATTTTACTGATCATGTCTGTGTTCTGTTTTTTGTATTTTAGGTAGAACATAGGTCTTGTGGAGCATTTCACATATACCTCTTGGATTATGTTATTACCATTCCTTCTCCGTGGGTGCACTGCAAAGCACTATGTACAGCAAGTGCTCTCAAGCACTCAGCAATGCATTAATTGTTGCAACATCAGACGACTAGCCACATCCAGTGGGCAGCTCATCCTCAGAAGGACCCCTCAACGGTTTCTCAACCAGTCACGAGGAGCTAAAACTCACAAAAGGAAACATCAGAACCAGGAAGATGACTGGAAGAAAAGGAACAAGACCGTCCTCACATATGTTGCTGCTGCCGGAGTGGGAATGATTGGCCTGTCATATGCTGCTGTTCCACTCTACAGGCTGTACTGTCAAGTCAGTATTATACTGATAATCTCGATAAGTTTTTTTTTTTTTTTGGATTTATAGAATATTATAGAATAACAATACATGTTCTTTTTCTTTCATCAGGCAACAGGGCTGGGAGGCACAGCAGTAGCAGGACATAGCACAGATCAAGTGGAGACAATGAAGCCAGTCAGGGACCGTATTATTAAAGTGACCTTCAATGCAGACACACACGCCAGCATACAATGGAACTTCCGTCCACAGCAGTCAGAGATTTACGTAAGATTATATTTTTGGTGATCAACTTTTTGTTCAGTTTTAAGATAAGATACTAAGCACTGCAACTAGGGCTGCGCAATTAATTGAACATTTTAACTCGATTACGATTAATGAACGATTATTTTATTTATTTATTTTTGCCCTCATAGTTCACTGACAAATCTTGTACAGTAAATA
>JAUCNO010000082.1:3785482-3803759 GCA_032353835.1 Enteromius viviparus | reverse complement strand
AATAATTGAAGGAAACATGCACTATCTTCTATCTATGATTATTTATTAAACATCAACAACTGAAATTAAAGCACACATTTCGTGTTTGCTGTGAAACGAATAAAACGAGTAAACTCAAAACGTACAAGCGTCTTATGCGTGAATAGCGTGCACTGATGTAGATCAGTGATAGCGTGATTTATTTGCGCAAGTCGCGTCTGGTGTGAACGCAGGGTAACGTAACGGAGCGGGTCACGTGACTTCACACGCGGTATTATTGTAAAGGGAAAGTAATCGAAATAATCGTCCTCGAAAAATTTAATCGATTATAGGTTCTGAATGTCGATTACAATTGCTTTTCAATTAATTGCCCAGCCCTAAATGCAACTATTTTAAACAATAATAATAATTCTTTCAAATCGCAAATTATCATATTAAAATTAATATATATTCAAGTCGAAAACACTTATTTTAGATTGTATTAAATATTTACATTCTAACTGTAAACATCTTTATTATTCCAAACATTTACATGTATGTCTGTATATATTAAATAAAATACAATAAGCGGATTGTAAAGGTAAAATTACATTTTGAGTATAAGTCTCTTTTCTGCCAGTACTAAATATTATCATTTGGATTGTAGCATAAATTGTTAAAATCAGTATTTGATATTACAATGAACGTTCACATGGTATTCCATACACAGCATATTTTAGATTTAATGTCTCTGAAGATGACATAAACTGATTATTCTATGTTTAAACGCTTCCCAGGTCACACCAGGAGAAACTGCACTGGCTTTTTATAAGGCGCGAAATCCCACAGACAAACCAGTGATAGGCATTTCCACCTACAATGTTGTACCTTTTGAGGCTGGACAATATTTTAATAAGATACAGGTAAATATACATTTTAATGAACTCATGCTGACACTGTTATGCTATTATAGTTTATGTCTGTCCATTTGATACAAGGCTTACTAAATAATGCTAAAGTCAAAATAGTGTGCTAAATTAGTGTCCTAATACACTGCCTCTTTTTCCCCCATAAGTGTTTTTGTTTTGAGGAGCAGAGGTTAAATCCACATGAGGAAGTAGACATGCCTGTTTTCTTCTTCATTGATCCAGAATTTGATGATGACCCCAGGATGGCACGAGTTGATACTATTATACTCTCATATACCTTTTTTGAAGCCAAGGAGGGACAGCAGTTACCCTTCCCTGGGTATAGCTAACTATTTATTATTTATTAGAATTATCTTCAGGAGAATGTGTCCAATGATTATTTTGGTAATGAGTGTTGTATATGTTGTCACATTTCACTTAAATGTCTGTCTAGATTGAACCAAACAGTTATAAAAAATGAACATTAATGAAGACTTAATTATCTGTCTGCGAATTTTGTTTAAGATGATAAATTATAAGTCACTGTTTTTTATACACCATACAATACAAATTATTGTATACTGAACTGTGTATGCAAAATTTGTGAAAATGTAGCAATATTTGTGAGGAAAGTCTTGTTTAGCTTACTTTTGAACACTAGAGGGCAACATTTGTGCATACTTATTATTCTTTGATGTAAAACATGATCTTAAAACTAAGCAATTGCATTGGCTTGACAGGTAATGTTGCAGCATACTAGAACATTAGTCTGTGCTTGCATATTTGGATATTATACACCTACACCTGATACATGCTTCATAATAACATGCTCTCGGTGGTACTCAAGTGAACTATATTACGTAATAACACTAGGCTCAAACATGTTTATTCAGATTGGATTATACATAATCAAACAAGCACAGGTCAAAACAGAAATGAGATGTTAAAGTAAATATATAAAAATCACAATGAATAAGATTCTGAAGATCTTGTGTTGTTTAACTAATGTTAATGTAAAGAGATAAGCATATGTTGCATAATTGCACAGCATTGGTTTGATTGTGGAATATGAATGCAAGTATCAAAAACAATCTTTGAAATATTGTTTTCCAAAAAAATCCAAACCAGTATTCTCCATTCACTAAAATGTTTACAGTTTTTACATTTTAAGAAACTTTATATATAATTATACGTTTATACTTATACTAATTATGCTTTTTTAATGTTGATCTGTAAAGCATTATGTAGTTATGTTATTATGATACTGAGAGTTTTTATAGACAGTTATAATTGTGTTAGAGTCTAGCTGCAGTGGCTTTGTAAAGTTTGACCAATAAATCAAAGATACGAAATACAAAGTTCTCACATTAATGGTTTCATAGCCTTTTTATTCTCAGACTAAAATAAAGTACCGCAGCGATTTTTAAAATGAAAACAGAAACTACAACAATCTGTTTAAAAACTACAATAATCATATTACGTCATTTAAACACTACGTCATTCTTCGTGCCCCGGAAAACAACAAACCCGAGCACGCGCTTGAAGCGCTGACGCTGATCAGCTGAGAATCTGTTCGCGCGACAAAACCTAAATGGATGAACATACGGGCTCTGATCTGGAATCGGCGCTTATGGGATCAAAACAGCAGGTTGGCCACACCCTCTCCAACACAAAATGGGCGTTTTCGTGTTTTGAAAGACGGCATTAATGTCCAATGAACTAGCAGTGCTGCCCTAGCAACTCCACACAGGGGCCAATCAAAGAAATTGTAAGGATGAACTCACATTTTTCTGTTTAGGGAGGCTGATAGAAGAGAGGGATCGTAGCTGAGAGCTCAATGGACCAGGTTTGCTCGAAATGTAAAGATGAAAAAACATTAGGAGTGTTTTATAAAGATTAACATTTATTATATAAGTATAAACAACCGATTTTAAGAAGTTACTTGGCTTATGTTGCTATACTGTAAAAATACGAGGGTCTTTATTTACCTAACGTTACTAATGTGACGCAACAGCATCAGTGGATCCACAACCAAAATCTTTGAACAATAGGACAGCTTTAGTGTTGTACTGGACATGAGATTTTGAACGCAGAAAAGACTAGTGAATACTACCTAGGTTTGTTTTTAAAACGGCTATATTGCTCAGTTGCACTGGTGGTCTGAGATATTTAACACAAGTCCATCAAAGGACAGTTACATGATGTACCAGAATGGGTCATCGGGCTGATGTGAAGATGAACCACAGGAGCAGCCCAGCAAAAGCTTATGATTTCCTCCTGAAATTCCTGCTGGTTGGAGATAGTGATGTTGGGAAAGGGGAAATACTGGCCAGTCTACAGGATGGGTCCAGTGAGTCACCCTATGGATACAATATGGGTAAGTTCTGATCTTTTTGTACAAATAAGACTAATGTCAGTTGCACTGTGCATTTCTGGATGAATCTATTATTATGGATAGTAGATTATTTAACCTTTGTATCATACACTTGATTATCAGCCAGCCAGCTAGCAAGCTTTACATCATTTATTTTAGCAGTTGTCATTCTGGACAATGTAAACAAAAACCATTAAACAAGGGGTCTGCATCAGTTCTATCTTTATTTAAAATCTTTTATTTATCATAATAGTAAATATACCACATCAAGATTACATCGTTCACTTAACCCCAGTTTGTCCCAATCTTATTTACAGCTTAGTAGTAGTTGTAGTTATTAGTTACTCCCTGTTTTGGAAAAAGTAACTCTTCCCAGGGGACAAAATCAACTGTAGTGAACCCCCCTTTGGGCTTTAACAGCTAAACAACATATTTTTTAGGTGTCTTGCCTGAAAGACCAACAACATTTGTTATGTGATACAAACATGGGGCTGGTATCGCATAATCACCTCTTTACTTGTACATATTGACTTGCATATGAGTTATTAACCCGTTAGCAATCTGCTCTCGATGTGACAGTACTATAGGTCTCTTAATTCTTAACAGTTTACATATTTACTTCAGAATCCTGCTTTATTGTTTTTCTGCATGCTTAAACAGGAAAAACAACGTGCTTTTCATTTTCAAAGCCGTTTTCTATTTCCAAGGTCTGATGAACATTTTGAGTCTCATTGTAACAGCTTAGATTAGACTGGAGTGGTTTAGCAAGTAAATTGACAGGCAACCTGTTTGTTTAGGGTCAGAGGCTGACTGAGATCTGGGTGGCTTGCACAGTTGTGTTCTCATTTATTCAAGCAGCTGAGGAAGGAATTCCAGCCACTTTTAGAAGAGGGGCAACAGGTTATAGGAAAAAAAACTTCCTTGGACCAAAAGCCTTTAAAAAGTGTTTGTCTTGCTTGGACAAGCATAGTACTGTATATTCTTAAAGAAACAGTTTCTCATCCTCAAGCCATCCAAGATGTAGATGTTGGTTTCTTTATCGAATCATATTTGGAGAAACGTAGAATTACATCACCTGCTCACCACTGGATCCTCTGCAGTGAATGGGTGCCGCCAGAATGTGCAAATGATGAAAACTTCATAACAATCCACAACTTTAATAAATCAATTAGTGTCAAAAGCAGTTTTTAATAAAACCATTTTAAGACATTTAAACTTCAAACTGTTAAAGTACAAATCCTCTACCCATAATATTTCTAGTAATTTTTTTGTTGTTTATTACAAAGACGCAGCCATTTACTTCAGTATAGGTTAAATGATTGTCTGGAGATGTATGGATTACTTGATTATTGTGATGTTTTTATCAGCCATTTGAACTCTCATTCTGACGGCACCCATTCACTGTAGAAAGCGAGCAAGTAATGACCAGGGAGAAAGTAATTTAATACTCATTTCCTCAGAATCTGTTGTGATGAAGAAGCGGTCTCGTCTACATCTTGGATTGGCTTGAGAAAGTGTTTAGCATTGTTTAACAAATTTTCTTTTTGGGTGAACATGAATTGCCATTCCCAACCCACTTCAGTAATATGACGAATTTCTAAGCAAGACAGGACTTTAGTGGATAATGAAAAGTGGGGTTTCCAAATAGAATAAATAGCCTGATGTTACCAAAAAAGGAACATTGTTTTAGAGTAAGAGAATATTATTGCATTTTGAATAATTATTATGACAACAAACCACATTTTGGAAAAAAGGTGCATTGATTAATAATTCAAAGTTAGATCAGGGATGTGCATTAACAAAGTAAACAGGGTGATTTTTTTTTCATGTTAACTTTAAACTAGTTGCTCTTGTTTAGCGCAACAGTGATGAAAATTTAATGCCCCACTGCAGTCTTGTGAAAGTGACTTCATACTACATTCATTTACATACTCTCCAGAAAAATATTGCCCCCATAGGGCCAGCAAACAGCTCTGCCAGGATGCTAATACTTAGAAAACAAATTCTGGGTATGCAAGCGCTGTAGCCTTTTGCTGTTTAGGTTGCTTACTAGATTCAGAACATTTTCTACATCCTTTTCTGTCATATTTTATAACTGGTGCATTTATTATGTATTGTAACCTTGGGAGCAACTCACAAAATTCCTTATAAGTGCACACAATATGTACACGGTCGATAAAGTCCATTATGATTAGACATGGAGAGCTCTTGCCTAACCACCTTGCCAGCAGAAGTCTCTTTTGGAATTTCTGTTTATAGAGATTATTACTACTGGCCAAAACTCTTACGTAACTGTGCTCTGAATGCTGATCAAAATACGGCTGAGGGGACTGAGGATGCAGCCAGGTTTTGCTGGCGATAAAGGAGTGGAACGTTCTGATGTTTATCTAAACACTTGTGTGAACCTCTCAAGCCGCTTGTTTGTTTGAATGATGAAAAGGGTGCGTTGACTGTTGATTTTAAAGGAACAGTGCCAGTTGAAGCTTTGCAGCTGTTCTTCACCAAGAGAGAAATCAGTTCTGTGCCACTGAAACATTTATCCGGCACTGTCTTATAAATATTGTACAGGCTGATGTGTTGCTCAATGTGTTTTAGGTTATGTAACGCCTGTGGAGCTTAATCAGGGTAGACGGCACATAAAATTTTGCACAAATTAAAACAAGGCTGTGAATGGTAGAAGTGCGGTTTGTTTTGAGTGTTGTATTGTCGTCAGATCACATCTGACAGATAATACAACATGCATCAAATATTTTTTTATAATTGGATAAAAGTTTTATAAATTACCTTATATTGGAATGTTTACTGACACCTTGCAAAAGCAAATATTTAATGATTATGAATTTATTTATTTGTAACATAACCCAGTATTAGTCAATACTTTTTTCTTTTCTTTTTTTTTGCATGCTGATTTTCCTTTTTTTTTTCCAATTAATATCATTTTTGCTGCCGTCTGATGTAGTCTTAAGTTAATACTTAAAAACACTATACATTTCATAACACTTTATAATATAATTATTATAATCTAAAAAGAAATCTTAAAAGTAATATTGATATTTCATGGATATTTTCATGTTATTATGCCTAAATTTTTCTATAACATTTAAAGTTAATGAATCCTATTGACTGAAATTGTTTGGTTATCAACATTGTTCAAAAAATCTAACTTTGTCTTTAATTTCACTTTAGTGTAGAATTGTATTTTAGTAGAATTTCAGAATTCCCCAATTTTTGTTAGTAGTATGACTCCAGTTTTTACCTCTTGTGGGTCTACTTGATTAACTAAAAAAGTACTTTTTATTTATTTATTTATTTATTTTTATTAGAGAGAAATTACTTTAACCGTGGTGTCTAACCTGGCTGAGGTTTATTTGGGTTTAATTATGCTGCTTTAAATTCTGACTTATCTGTTTGATGTTTTTTGAGGTCAACCACAAAGTCTCCGCAGGCCACAAAGCAGCTTGCAGTATTTTAGTTTTTTTTTATAATTTCGAGACTTTAAGTTGCACAGGATGGATCAGTAAGTGTTAGTATAACCATTTTTCCCTCAGCTCTAGATTTTGAACACCATTATCCACGGAGGCTTCATCCTCATCCACTTACTCCCGCTGATCCGACGAATGTGTCATCCCGTCAGAAAAGGTCTATGGTTCTCTGCTGGTTGCTGTGAGGGAAATGAGGAGAGGTGCAGAGCAGGGTAATTGCGCAGGGAGACAGAAAGAGTTAGTGTGAAAAAATCTGTCAGGATGAATCAGAGCTTGCCCACACAAACAGGAAGACTGCATCCTACAGGCAGAAAAAAAAAATACTAGGGAGCTGGTGTTATACAATATTTTTCTAAAAGTGAGGCATCACATTGAATTAAATAATTCACAATAAGCCTTTTATTAAATGCTTGATAAAAGATTTATTTAGTTGTGGAAAATATGATGTAAGCGCTGGTCATGTTTATTTGATTGATAGAGTATATTAGTGAATATTAGTGCTGTCAAGCGATTTATAGTGATTAATCACATCCAAAGGTTTTTGTTTACTTGTTAACCGTGTGCTGTCTATTTATATGCAAACACCTGCATGTTCATATTTAAAAAAAATATGTTGTGTTTATATATTAAATATTTATATATCATATAAAAATATAAGAATATATATATATATATATATACACATGAACCCCCCCTCAAAATAAATGCAGTTGAACGTTACAATTATCAAAGAATTGTGAACAAATGTATTATACTATCCATAAAATGAAGAATACACAGTATTTTCAGCATTGATTATTATGTTACTGCAATGTATCTTAATCTTTCCAATTAGCTTGATACCTGATAATTGATGTGTAATGTACAGAACATTAAACCTTGCCATTAGTGCATACCTTTGGATACACAAAAGTGACCTCGCAGTTCACAGTGTGACATGGGATTGGTTCTTTTGATTCCATTCTTTAGTGACAGCAATAGTGCTTTCAAATCGTATTTCTGTCCCTTTAATGGAATCTCCCAGTTGTTCCATGTATATTTTCACAGTGTTGGGTTTCATTCTCATAGCACAGGAATGTGTGATGGGCTCTGAAATTCCCTAGGATAAAGAGTGTTCAGCATGCCAGTGTGTATGTGAGTGGAACCTGGAACCCCCACAGAGGTGACACTAAAACTTTCCAATCTCAGCTTAGGCATCCTCCTCAAGTGTCATGTTCATACCAGCAGACGTCACTTAATCATACTGTCACCAAAAAAGCTTGATTAAAAGCGGGACTTTGTAAATAAAATATTGGCTAAGACTAAAGGAATGCAGTCTGTATTTTAACCTAAAACTCTCTCTTGAATATACTTCAGTGTTTGTCCCCACTTGCCTTTCCTATTAGCGGACATTACTACTACATATATTTGAGAAATGAACAAACCCTTAATGATGAGTAATACAATTGTGCAGCTTATTTATTTAGCTAAACTTTTGGGCTTTGAAATTTATCTGGAAGACAATTATATAAGCATATGTATATTACAGTTAGAAGTGGGATCTTTTGGCTTGGACCACTAAAGCAACTGCCTGGAACCCTCTAGCTTCAAAACAAAGTGACGACATGCAAAAAACCTTTTAGGAAACATTAGTTATCGCATGGCAACCCTCTGGCAACAATGTGCTTCCATCATGACAATGAAAATGTCATCATCAGTGTTTTCTTCAGAAACTGTCAGCATTTGGTTATTATTATAATTATGAATTAATTTTTGTCATCGCTACTTTGGTTTTTTGCCAATTGAAGATACAGTATCATTTTAAAAAAGTTGATTTGTATATGTTTTTGAAAGAAGTCTCTCATGCTTACTATGTATTTCTATATCCAACATTACATTAAAACAGTAACACTGTAAAATATTATTAGAATTTAAAATACCATTTTTTTTTTATTTTAATTTATTTTAGAATATAATTTATGGATTGACTGTGGAAAGCAAAGCTGAATTTTCAGTATCAATGCTCCAGTCTTCACATGATTCTTCAGAAACTTCAGATTTTCATATTTGGTGCTCGTATAATATATCTGAAAACATTTTTGTGGAAATCATGATGTATATTATTATAAGGATTCAGTGAGTAATAGTAAATTATAAAGAACAGCATTTTTTTTAAATATAAATCTTTTGTAACATGTCTACTGTCACTTTAGATTAGTTGAATGGGCCCTTGCTTATAAAATTAACAAAACTCTTACTGACTCAAAACTGATTGTATTTTTATCTTAAGCTTTCTCCTGAACTTGCTTTGTTTAGCCTTATTAGGTCAAATAGGAATTGTGAGTTTGGAGAGTTGCTACAGGATGTGTATTTTGACCAATAGCGGCCAGGAAACCATCTAAAACTTTTGCAATTACACTTGTTGCCACAAAAATAAATTTTAGTAATTGCTTTATTTCTTCTTCATTTGTAGGAATTGACTACAAGACAACTACCATACTGCTCGATGGACGCAGAGTCAAGCTCCAGCTTTGGTGAGTAGCTTTTACATCACAGTTGGAAACACAGAAACTGGAAACCCATGACTGCAGCACCTGACATATCCTAGAAATACATGTTGAACTTTAAAGTTTTAACGTGATTTCCTCCTGTTATCTTCTTGAACTCAAACCAAGCATGAAGATTAAAGATCACCCCCTCCATTGCATCATGCTTGTGTACGCTCACTAAGGTCTCGTCGGTTTCCAAAATATGAAGTGAACAAGCCTACGTCTGGCTATGTTAATTATAGCACTCCTCAACAAACATTTCCAAAAAATCACACTAGCCATGGCTAGAACTTGTTTAGAAAATCTGCCGCATTTTTAAGAGAACTGAGCTTTTTGCAAGAGTCTGGAATCAATTATTGATAATCTCGCCTTGACAGACGAAGCATTTTAGAACGGAGTGTTTGTGATACTCCAGTCGTATTCGCTGCAACATGGCTGGCACATCTTGGTGCTGCGCTCAGCCTTGGATGGTGAATGATTCATTTCACTTCTCCTACTCAAAGTCTGCTGCCCTGGCACCAACCACAGAGAGCTCCTCATGTCACCAGGCAGAGGGAAAGACAATAGCTACAGATGTTTTGAAGAACAGAAGTAAGAAGAATGTGTCCTTTGTCATGTGGACCCTCTTTGTGTTGTTTTTTGCAGGGACACCTCAGGACAAGGCAGATTCTGCACCATATTCCGCTCATATTCCAGAGGAGCACAGGTATAATGGAAATAAAAGATAAAAACACAATTCTAATTAATATATTTTGTATAATATTATTTCTAATTATTTATTTTAATTAATTTAAATAAATAAAAAATAGTCACAAATTTAATACATTTAAAATGATTTATCAGTCACTGCTTGTGTGTTTGTGAATGCATGCAATATATGTAAATAAAACAAAATGTGAACATATTTAATGACTTTAGAATATAATTAATAATTTTAAAGTAATAAGTGTAAAATAAACAATATTGTAATGATAACAACTTTGTAATTATAGTTACCGACACCATTTTTATGGGTTTGTAAATTGTAAGCCTATTATTCATTAATATTTTTTGGTTTAATAATATTTATAATTATTTATTTGAATTAAGTTAAATAAAAAGTAAATTATTTTATACAAATATAAATTTAATACATTAAAATGAGTTTATAAATACCTGCAATAGATGAAAATAATTTAAATTATTAAAGATTTTATTTATCATTATTTGTTTATTTATTTATCATATATTAATTTATAAATAATGAGTTTTATTTAAACTAAATTATTATTTTTTTTTATTATTATAATTGATGTTATTTTCATGTTTTGAATACATTTTTGTTCATCACCATTTGTGTGTTTGTGTTTAAGCCATTGTATATAATGAGCAAAGAGACTTTAGGAAATGAGCTTTTAAATATCTCTGAAATCCTAGTGTTCCCAGACAGTTGTAAAACACCCCACCCAATGATCAGCAGTTCCTGTTGAAAGTGTGGTATGCTATAAATCGGACCGCGCTGGTATTGTTGATATGACATTTCCTTGTTCTGGCAAACACAGATATCCTAATAACAGAAATTCTTGGAGCAAAGCCACAGTCTTTATTGACATTACATCGTAAACGTCTCTGCCTCCAATTTTAGTCAAATACTGTATTAGATGTTGAATAATACCACTTCCAGTACAACACTGTCTTTTTGAAACCTTAGATGATGGCTTATGGTCTGCATTTAAATTTAATAACGTGTATGCTGCAGGTGACAAATCTTGTTTCTCACAGGGTGTTATCCTTGTATATGACATCACAAACCGGTGGTCTTTTGATGGCATTGACAGATGGATTAAGGAGATTGATGAGGTATAATCATATCAGGTCAATCATATCAAAACTACAGTATTCAGCATGTTAAATATAGCATAAACAGACATGAGTTCATACTAGTGGCTTTGAAATCACATTAAATACAACATACTGTAAGCTAATCATCTTGAGAAAGTGCTAAAAGAGATGAGTATTTCTATGTTTCAGGAAAAGTTGCTTGTTATGCAACTCTGTGACAACACAGTTTTGATTTGAATCATTGCAATGATACGTGATACAGAGGCTTTGTAACCAATTTGTGTAGATAGCAGGGGGCTGATGATGCACAGCGATTTCTTTCAAAATTGCTTTATTCATAAAGCGATTGTTTTGACATAAAAGTATAAAACAAAGTGTCTCAAAGAGTGCTTTTGTAAGTGTTATTTATGTATTTATTTTTTACCCAGCATGCACCAGGTGTTCCTAAGATCTTGGTGGGAAACAGGCTTCACCTGGCCTATAAGCGTCAGGTGACCACCGAGCATGCCCAGGCTTTTGCAGAGCGACTGGGGGTCACATTCTTTGAGGTCAGCCCTCTCTGTAACTTCAACATTACTGAGTCCTTCACTGAGCTGGCCCGAATTGTGCTCATGAGGCATGGAATGGAGCGACTTTGGAGACCCAATAAAGGTGATAAGTCTCATTTGTTTGGCTTCATAGATATAGATATATAGAAATATACACATGAATGATATGAACCCAGAAGTTCACTTTTGTAGCTGTATTATATTTTAAAAATAAAATAACACTAAGCAAAATGGAAAGTGAAATGATATTTTGTCATTTCAGGAAAAATGACTGATTGAAAAAATACAGTATGATTTTGCTTTAAAAGAAATACATTTTTATGTCTATTGAATGAGAACTTGTTTTGGGGAGTCACTCCAGGTGAACAGATAAAAAGTTCCTATGAAACTGTATATTCCTATGCAGTTATTACATTTCTTCTTATTGTTTTTGTTATTATATCTTTTTTTACAGTACATGTTGCCTCTAAACATGTTAGTATCAAAAATAAAACACCATATTTTGCCCATGTTTGTACATAATTTATAATATTTAAGTGTACAAATAAATTCAACAAATTATCCTATTATATTAATTATAACAAATATATAAAAATAATTTATAAACTAAGTTTTATAAACTAATATATATAATATATTTATTTAAGCTTATAATCAAAAACGTTTATTTTATATTCAATTAATCATGACAACACTAAAATCTGATGCAAAATTAAACATTTAAAAATATATTTTAATTTATATAAATATTTGACATTTTCATTTCAAGAAATAGTAAAATAATTACTTACATTCACAGTAACATAAACGTAAATCATATAAACAAATACAGACAGAAAAGACAGCTAAACATCGCCAGTAGTTCACAACAATACCACCGTTGTCTTGTCTCACTACACTTCCATCAACGTCTCCCTATGACTCATTATGTAGCTAAGGTTGGAAATGTTCTCTCCGGGAATTAAACAAGCTTCACCATAAATGTTTCTGACATGAAATGATGCATTAAGGAATGCTGTCATAGAATAAAGTCGACCTTTTAGTGGAGCCTTTCTGAGAATCACCACATAAGCAACAGCACTTTTTTTCCCCTCAAACCAATGCTGCAATTATGTATAGGCCAAAGGAACGCTTTAGAAACCTGAAGTATGCAAAGACTTTATACTTCTCACAGCAGAGACACCCAGTGTTCAAATATCAATATAACGGCCAGCCGCCCACATGGCACATTTCAGCTCTTAACAATCATAGCTTTGGTTTATGTTAGGTAATGCCTGTAGGAACAAGGTCGAGCGATATAAAAAAATGCACTTAGCTTAGATTAAGGCGTTTGAATAAAAGCATCATGTGTTTATTTTGACTGGAGATTATTTAAAGACCAAGCAATATGATAAAACCGCTTCAGTTTCCATTGAATGACTTCATCCTTTAAAGACAAATGCTTCTAACAAATTCTGATGAGTCATATAGCTTGCATATCTACATTTTATGAAGGCACAATATCATTTTTCCACGCATGCAGGATGTTTTAATGGTTTCTAATATGTTTCATTTAAGCTTAACCTGTTGCTTTCTTTTGTCCAGTGTTGAGTCTGCAGGACCTGTGCTGTCGTTCTATCGTTTCCTGCACTCCAGTGCACCTTGTGGACAAACTTCCCCTTCCTGTTGCCTTAAAGAGCCATCTGAAGTCCTTCTCCATGGCCAACGGCCTGAACGCCAGAATGATGCACGGCCGTTCCTACTCTGTCATAGCCAGCAGCGCTAAAAAAAGGAACGGAACCAAAAAATCCAAAATCATCTACCCACCACTGAGCCCATCCCAGAACTGCGCACGGACGAGCTGCAAGATTTCATAGATGAATGCAGTTGCTGTACTTACAATACACAATCACAATGCAATTTAAACAAGGAGCTAGTGTTTAAAACCACCAGTCTTACAATAAATAAGAACAAGTTAGAGAACTGAGGCCTGTGAGGTTTTTGATATAGTAAGTGTTTGACCAAACTTGTTCACCGTGTTGGTTTGTATAAAACACATCCTCGTGGCCGTATCCAATTGTGATCGCTGGACAGATGTACAAGAGGGGATCTGTTTCTAAGTGTTGCCAAGCCTTTATAATGCTCTGCATTGTTTAAATATATGTACAAGTCCTTTGTCTTGTAAATGTATTGATGGTACTGCATTTTCCTGTGGAGGACTCTTTTTGCTACTGAACTCGGACCAAGCCAGCAGGAGAAATCCTGTTTCGTGATCACTTTCACAACGGACCTTACTGATAAGTAATACCAGCTTAATTTCCTTTAATACTTTTATTCAGACACTTTTCAGGGGCTATGAGAGTCAAGGTTGAGACACGCAGCTCTTTGTATTGTGTATATAATTTGTTTTGTTTGATACTACATTGTTAGAATTCTTAATTATTGTAATACACTTGATCTGTGACCAATATTGCTATTGAACAATACGTTTATATGGGAAACACACCAAAGACGTGGAAGAATAAAATGTGGCTTCATTTGTCACATTGCAAACAACGCTAATATTTCAGATTTACACTGCAAGCAAACAGAAATTTCTAACATGCTATCATCAGGTTTTAAATAAAGATCAGTGATAAAATCAGAGTCTTTTGGTCTTTTATTAACAATGTCCACTAGAGGGCAGTGTTTGCTTTTAGATTGGGGTAGGGAAAGAGATTTTATTGAGAAAAAATAAATAAATAAAGGCCTTGAGTTTCTGAGGATAGAATGTCTGTGGCATTAGTATTGATAACAACAAAATAATTTTGCCCAGCAAAATGGGGTTAGTAAAATTTTTAAAAGTACTAATACGTATTTATTGTTTGTTTACTTAAATTTCAGTTCTTCCATAAAAACGTGTGACATTTGAGCGACGTTTGTCTAACATTCATTTTAGTGTGGGACTATACTGGTTTATTCCCATTGCGATATCCTTCCGCGTTTTACGTTAAAGTTTACGGGTTAAACGCCATCAATTGACGAAAGCACAAAAAACGTCAGATACAACTTTCCACAGGCAAGGTTGGTAAGACATTTTATGACACTTATGTCATGTTAGTTGATACGTAAAAATCTTAAGTCTTGTGGCAATACTTGAGAAATCGTGTGTATTTACTGTAATGTTCCCCCCCTAAAATATTACCTAGTTATCAAAACATTTTAAGAATGGCGTCTGATAACACTGAGCATAAAAATCAGGTTTTTTCTTGCCGCACGACCTGCTACAGTCTGATTTATCTTTTATCCCTGGGTCCAGCTGTTATTGTCCAGGATGAAGTTTGTTAGTGTTAACCCATTTAATCCCACCGGTCACAATAGTGACCGTAATTTTTTTTTCATTTATAAAGCTCTTGAAACCCTACTGACTGATGCACTTCCTGCAAATATGGACAAAATATGGGTCTCAATTAAATATGTGAAGTTTTACACAATTTGTGCAAATTATCAGATGACCAGAGCATTTCATTTTCTGTTTGCACCTTGAGAAAATGATAACTGCATCAAAGCTCCAAAACGAAGAACTAATAAAGTATGTTAACATAAAGATATGACATAGATTTCTGGTACATATTATCTTTAGGGTGTCTAGTTTTAGTATATGAATTCACATATATTTATTTTTGTTGAGTGTGGTCACAGAGTGGAAAAAATCTTGATGGTCACAATAGTTTGAACTTAGCTAGACAATACAAATCCAATGGCAGTTTCTATTGAATTTTATTTTTTTATTTTTTTTATCTCACTGTTCCTATCAATGTGCATAAGTTGTTTATGCATAATGCAAACCCTAGAATGTAATCAATTAGTTTAAAATAGCTGTGTTAAGATATATAAAAATGAATTTTCAGTGCAGAAAATATGATTTTCATTTGTTGCTTTACAACACAATTGTGACCAAAAATAAAACACATTTTTTCACACACATTGACAAAAAAATTTCCAAGAATAATTATTGATTATTTCAAGGGTTACTAATGAAGCATCATTTGGATATTTTCATGTCTGGGAAAAATTTGGGATTAAATGGGTTAATGAAGAGACTGTATACTCTGTCAGATGCTTCGTATTTACAACTGATGTATTTCATAAACACAGTGACAGAAACAACACAATAACCCTCTTCCATTCTGAAATTCTTTAACACTTCCAGACTTTCAATCTGACCTACAAATAAACGAAAATAAATATGCAGTAAGGTATACAGTATACAATTGTTAAGTTTTAGGAACTCTGATGATTGTGTCATAGCAATTAATATATTTTAATTAAATATATATAGTCCTACTTTATATTAGGTGGCCTTAAATACTGCTTACATTTAAATTAATCAATTAATAAAATGCACTCATGGTGTTCACACGTTTTTACATTGTACTTATAGTTTTAAAAATACATATGTAATTAAATTTATAACTAAACTCTTGATCCATCCCTTACAGTTTAACCCACCCTTAAACCTGCCCATACCACCAAACCTGTCCCTAACCTTGCCGGTGTCCCACCTCAATAGCAGCAAGTGTTTTGCAATACAATATGATCACAGTAAGTACATTGTACTTATTCTTTTGGACCGTATATATTATTTTAGTTTGATTGTGACAGCTCCTTAAGGTATTATTTTATTGAAACAAAATATATCATTGTAAATGTTAAACAAAACCATAGTGCAAACTATAAAAGCATTTGGATAGACATACTGAACTGCAGGTTTGATCCAGATCAAAGCCAAGACATGATCTGATTTCAAAAAACGTTTTTAATCTTAAAGGGGCAGTTTCCCGAAAAGGGTTTAAGACTAGTCCTAGATTAAAATAAATGTTAAGAGCTGTCCAAACTGGAAAAAGCTTGTACCGAGATATCTTAAAATACATTATTGTCATTGTTTAGTCTTAAAATGCCTTTTTAAGACATGTTTCTAAAAATTCTTAAATGTCCTAAATTAGCAAAGGTCTAGTCCTACAGTAATCCCTATCTGGGAAACCGGCCTAAAATGTGCACTGAGTTAAAGTTAGTAGAACATAAATAAATGAATAAAACTCATAAACAGATAAATGCAATGTGTTTTTAATAGTACAGATTTATTTTGTTTTAAGATTATTTTAATGTAGTATTTAGGAAAGAGCATTTCAGATTTAATCTATGGTTCAGACAACTGAGTTCAACACAACTGAGCACTTACTGTTAAATCAGAAAAGAAGCTTATGTAAAAAACAAGGAAAAAGGAAAAGCTAATTCTTATTTCTATAATTTATTTTCTATGATGTGTGATAAAAAGCACAAATCACAGAGAGGTTCAACAGCACATAAATCTGTAATCATGAAACAACCTGCAGAGGGCATGCTACACACATTTATGCGCTTAGAACAATAACTGCTTTGGATCCTGTATGCAACTTGCTATTGGCACCTCAGCAATATTCAACAATTTCATAAAAATGGAGACGGCCTATTTAGTTCTAATTTTGCCTTCTGTTTTCTTACATGTTACCTGTTTGAGATACATTCTGGCTATCTTCACACAGATGCAGTGTAATAATATCCCATTTTTCTTAACCATTTGTCAAAATGTTGTCATGTGATATGAGATGAAGTATCGTGGGAGATGGATATGATGACACTCTTTGACCTGCACATGTATTGGTCATATAACATAATTCTGATAAGGACATGCCTTTCTTCAAGGAACAGGGTGAATGACCCTGTCACTGTAAGACAAATGGCTGACCCGTACAGCTAATAGAAGGTCGAGAACAGGCATGTGCACATGCATATGCTCTTATATAGTGACACATTGGATTAGTGGACCTGTCAGACAGGAGTTATGAGGGGCGTTTTTTTCTGCATGAACAACCAGAACTTCCCTCTGGACTGGTCAGTTGGCCTTCAGTACTGCCTCTTAGTAAGAAGCATAAATAGGGTCAGCTTTTAGAAAGGTCACAAATGTATTAAATTGGATAGGGTGAGTTGTATGTTGTGGTCTAAACATGTTGCAAGGACACTATAGATCTCCTCTCACACACAGAGAGGCATTTAGCTGTCTTTAATGCAAGTTATGCTGTTTTTTACTTGCAGACCATTTTTGAAGATCGCCTTTTAATCGATTTTTAAAAATTTGATGCAAATCTGTGCTCATTTATGCAAGTGATGCATCTACAGTTTCGCAGTTGATATGCATTTTGACTGAAAATCATATCGGTGATGACCTGTACCCAATGAGAGAGCAACATACAAAGCAAGGGAAAATTCCAGGAGTCTTAGTCTTCTTACATCACTTATCATTCGTGTTGTCTGGGATTCTAGTGAAAAAAACTTTATACTCAAAAACGTCATGCTGTGTGAAATTAACAGTAATCTGAAAACTTAATCTGGAAATCGAGTTGTATAAACCAGGCACAAGTTGGTGTCATTTCATTCAAAACTTTGTTGTGTTGTTGAAAGCATCTTTCTTCATGAGCGGGACATTATGCAAAGCTGAGTATTTTTCTGGGTAAAAATACAGAATTTCTGATTAAATTTGATAAACAAGCTGTCAATTTAGTTGGATTTTAATAAAGTAATTGGTTTCATTTTGGTATATATTTGGCATATATATATATATATATATATATATATATATGTGTGTGTGTGTGTGTGTGTG
>JAUCNO010000082.1:3761972-3773361 GCA_032353835.1 Enteromius viviparus | reverse complement strand
GTAGTTACAGAAATATTACAGCTGTAGATACTATGTACCGGTGTGTACTTACACTGTGGTTACATACTACATACACACCTAGTTACTATGTAAGTACACATGTATTAGGGACACTTAATATAAAGTGGGACCTTTTTTTATTTAATCTTTTTATTTTTATTTATAAACCTTTTATAATGTATATATATGCATTTAGTGCATACTTGTTGAGGAAAAGTATTCATTACTTTAAAAAAAAAAAACTTACCCCAACGTTTGAATGATAATGTGTATAAATATGAATATTTAAAATATGAAGCTTGTGTTTTTGTCCCCATGTGAAAAACAGCTTGATGAACAAATAAATAATGCCTCTATAAAAATCTAGAAAGGTTTGTGTAAAGGGTTAGGATTAGGGAATAGAAAATGCCATTTGCTTAGTATTAAAACAAATGATATGAAAAACAAACGTTTGTGTAGAGGACGGGGATTGATTCCGTAATAGCTGTCTGAAGAAAAGAGGACAAAACTGCATTCGTTATAACCACAGACCCCAAGGACAAGCAAGGTTGAAGTGTCTAGAAGTGTCAGAGACAGAGAGAGAGAGAATCAACAGGACAAGGGAACTTGTCTGTCGTACCTGCTCATCTCAGAATGACCGGAAAGTAGGAAGGCTTGAAAAGAATGAGCATTTAAATTGCAGCAGGAGGATAATGACAAAGACGATGGGAAAGACAGACAGAAGCAGGAATTATAGAGGTAGAAAGAACAAACAGGACAGGACAGGGAAGTGAAAATCAGACATGGTGAAAAGGGACTCAGGATGGAGAGAGAGAGGGAGAATAAAAGCATGAGAGAATGAGGAGGGGGGAGGCAGGATAAATCTGTACAGCATCATGATTAGGTATCAGAAGCTTGTTCTGTGGTCTGGAGAGCAGAAGGCAGATCACATCAAACAGATGAGACTCTCAGCACATCTGCTCTACAAACTGGACAAACATCATTTGTGAATTTGTATTTATGTATGAATTTATTCTGGATTGCTTTCATTCTCTTCTCAGCCAGCACTACAAGAAGTGCAAACTTTTCAGAATCCGGACTAAATCCGAAACGACACCTGCGGATATAAAAGATTCTGAAATAAGTGACACATTTCGACTAACGCAAAGCATCTTCATGGACTTACTCCTCAAAATCAGCAAACTGCAACTCCAGAGACGGGAAAGGTCAGATACACATCTCCAGTCTTTCATTCGAATCTATTTTAATCAGCTGTGCTCTCTTCCCAGCATCCTTCTCATTTCATCATGATTATTCCCCAAGGTTGGGGAACTAGGTTGGTCGTGATGGAGCAGGCGGAGGCTACGGATGAGCGGTTTGATTGAAGATGAAGGGTTAGTCCATGCCAAAAACTCTTTTTTTTTGACTGATGCACACTTTCAAACACACTTTCGTAGCTTCTGGTGTACGTGCTACAGGCATATCCCAACTTCAGGCATAGGTAAACAAGTCCCACGTGAGATTTACTGAAGATTTATACAGTAAAACACCGCCTCACGCATTTGCACGCCAATCGGGTGAGCGCAGGGAGTCACTGCCACGCGGCTCCCCACCTGCTCTCGCACCTTTCCTCAGTCAGAGATCACAACTGCAACTCTCCAGCTGTCTCTCATCGGCGTCACAAGCTGCTAACAGCTGTTTCTCCTCTTTTTTCGGACACTTGTCTCTCTGTTTCTCGCTAATTCCTTCCATCCTTTTCCTCACCGTGTTACTGACACCATCTTCAGTTTGACCCTCTTTGCCAGGAAGAGCAGGAGAGAGCGAGAGAGAGAGAGAAATGCCATCACCACAGCAGGGTCTTCAGCTGCCACACAAGTAGACTCACACAAGTGTTGAGAGAAGGAGAGAGAGAGACGGCGCGAAGACAGAAAAGGCCAAAAGAAGGTGAGAGGAAGCAAAGGCGAGAAGAGGAAACAAGAGGAGGCGGAGACGCACAGCTGAAGAATGTACAGCTTGGGGTCGGGCTCGGATGCATCAAGCCGGCACAGGTAAGGAAAGTCCTTTTCATTCAATCCGCTGTTGACAGCAAAACATACAGCTTCGCTCGACCTTTGTGCATGTGTCCACGGAGAGCGGCTTTCCATTTCTGGGTCTTGTGTGTGTGGCGGGGGGAAATGCCTGTGGGGCTGAAGCTACCGTAGTTAACAGGTGGAGCGCCGCTCTCTCTCGTGGCTGAAACAGTCCTCGAAAGCGTAACCAGCAGAGTGAATGGGATTCTGGAGAACTGAATGCTTTCTGACACACATACCTGCACAGGGACTTTTTTGGCATTGGGAATGTCAGAGGTGTGCATATATCAGCTCACAGGCTGTGTCAGTGACGCTTGACTTATTTACACACAATTACAACAGAAAAAAAGAGGTAAACTGGGTCAGTCATAAAAAATCAGGGTTAAAAAAACACCTGTTTTTAATCCTAAACTCTTTAAATTTGTAGTGCGAGGTTTTTTAACTGTATAATCGTGCTTGAATATTATAGATGTATAAACATATTGGAGACAGGAGATTAGTCAAGGTCAAGGAAGGGAAATTGATTTTCTTGCAGTCTTGATGTTTTCCTTTTGATTTATTGCAATATGACGTCCTGTAAAGTCCTGCGTGAGTGTGACAGACTAAATGAGGTTTACCATTGAAGTATATGCAGTGTATGCGTATTTATTTATTCCAACATATCAGTTTGTCATAATAATGCTTCTAAATAGATTAGAAGTGATAGATGCGTTCATGAAGATCTTGAGTCATTTATCACGTAAGTGCCATTTCCAATAATCCTGTTATAGATATGCTGTATGGTTTTGTCTCAAACGAGAGCCTATTCGAAAGGTCCAACATGTTATTTTGATTTATTTATTACAGGCTGTCTGGCCCCTCTTAGCATTCATAAGACAGAACAGTTGATTGTTGCTGAAAAGCTCATCCGTTAATGTCCAATCACAACTGTTTGGAGTGTGACTAATACATCACCATTAACATCCGATTCTCTCTGCGCCGCCACACAGTTACAAATGCTGGCAACGGTGATACTACCGTCTGTATTTCAATGTCATAATCTGTTTTCGTTTTATAGCAGACTCTCTGAAACCTGGCTGAACTGGTGAGATCACAGAGGTTTGGAAAAGCCAGATGATATGCCATACATGCAGATTTGAGGAACACTAATGTAGGCTCTGACCATGACATTCTGAGCACTTTCACCTTGGATCACTGTTAAAAATGTATACAGCATGCCGTGGTTTGTGTGGAATATTAAATAAGGATGTGATCTGTTTTTAAAAGAGTCGGCTTGTGGCCACACGGACTTTGAGTCGTTACTGTAAACAAGTACTACAGTATATGCAGTTTCGGGGTATATTATAATTAGCTTTATATGTGACCTGTGCTTGCTCACGCAGTGGTTAAAGCAGCTGGACAGTTGGGCTTCTGTCGAAACCTTTGTGGCCAAATCTTAAAAGGAAACTTACCATGATCCCCCTCTTCTCCTGTGTGATTGAAGACAGTACAATAGCAAGCGGCTCTTGTCCCACATTGCAGAAAGCAGACAGATCGCTCTTCGAAAGCCACGTTGAGACTATGAATTAGCTTTGTGCGAGTTAACATCACTCAAGTGAGAATGTGTTTGGGATTGTTGCTATAAATAGTTGCGCGAGTGTAACTCCAAATGTAATACAGCTTGAAACTTGCTAACAGTCTCGATAGTGTTGGTATTTTACCTCAGAATCACATACGTCGACAGAACACACAAGATGTGCTAATTCAGTGCTAATATAACACACCATCTGGATGATGTGTATGACAACCCATGTATGTTGTACAGCTCTTTGATTGGCATTTTTGTTAGTCGCAGATGTCAGACTAACCACAAATGTGACCAGTTCAGCAATGCCTAGTTTGTATTTGGAGCAAAGCCCAATCTACTGTACAACCATTTGAAGTTGTGCCGAGTGGGACATAATCCTGTATTCTTGTGCTCTACCAGATGAGACCAGAATATTTTTTTCCCTATATAAAGCAGATATTTTTTGTTGCAAGGAAATTATCTGTTATAACTGTTTTTTCCTCCAACCAAATATTTCTGATGTTCAACTACTGCAGTTCAGCTTATAGTCTAAACTGAATGGCAGAAATGGTTATAGTTGTAGATGTAAAGTGTATTAAAAGCCATTGTGCTTTAATCAGCTTCACCTATCAGATACCGCGTGGACAGCTGGCACCCACAGCTGGTGTTTTACTTTGAAAATATTTCTATCTGCGATTATCTACATGGAAGGTGCAGATTAAATTTTGCGACGAGTCGTGTTTATGTGTAATTCTGTGAATCCAGGGAAGTGCCTTACAGTAACAAAGACACCCCTGTGCAGTTATCACAGACCTACATGATCACTATCATGAGAAATATATTTAAGGACTGAAATTGTACTCAAGTACTTTTTACATGTACTCAGGAGCTTCAAATAGAAGACCAATCCTGTCCAATGATGGCATAAAATAGAGTGAATGGCAGCTGTTTTTTGCCTGACATTGATGAACCCTTTCATTTTCGTTTTTTTTTTGTTGTTTTGTTTGAAATAAGAGCACATGTTCTAGCTGTGTGATGTGATTGTCCATAGGATCTATGGTCAAACACATATCAAAGTGTCCATTTTTAAAGAGATCTGAGGACTTGAAAAGGACATGAGAAGATCACATCAACAGCAGATCTAACAGATTGAAAATGGGAGTGTGAATATATTATCGTGCAGCAGCCCGACTGTGTGTGTGTTCTGTTTGCTGTCATCAAAGCACGGCTGCAGGTGTCTCACTGCTATTCACAGTGTCACGTGCAGCAGGCCGGTGAACACACACTCCGAAGACATCCAATATAGGGGTGTTTCTTCATCTATTGGCACTTGTGTCCCAGGGGTTCATTATTATTGAAACTAACAGTTTTTTTTCTTTGTGATATAAGGGTCACATGAAAAATGTCTTGGAAACTTTTCACCAGCCGTTTTTTTTTGCTGCTTTCTCAATGCTTAACATGAGACCTAGATTTTCGTCTGCGTCTTTAAACACTGAAAATATGAATTAGTACAAAAAAGTCAATTAAACATAAATTATTTCCATATTTATTGTATTAAAATCAATTAATGTCACAGGTGCAACATTATTGCGATTTTTACCACTTATTACTATTTTTGGTTTTGTCTTACCCACTTTTGTGTACTTTTGTTACAAAGAGGACAGAAGTGTAAGTGAAGTGCATGCTTGAGATTAAGGCCCAATCCCAATTCTACCCCTTACCCCTACACTTTCTCCTACCACGTTCACATGTAGGGGTAGGGGTGTCTCAATTCTCTTTTGGTTGGAGGGGTAGGGGGAAAGGATTTCTCGGGACCTCACTTCAAATGAAGGGCTAAGAGAAATTTCCAACATGGCTGCTCACTCGAGCAAGCAGATATTGTAATTAATCTTTGCCATTAATAAGTTTCCATTGACAAATTTTCATTATACATATATTACCATCGGTCATAAAAATCGCATAAGTTTGCTAGCGGATAGTACCGATTGCACAATATAAGGAAATGTATTTTTATGTCATATACCCAGTGACTTGACTGCATGTGACGCATTGTTTTGTTTTGCTTACGGCCAATGTGTAAATGAACGGTGCTTACATCGGCGCATGTCCTCTGACATAACGTTAGGAGCTAGTGACAATGGATGATGACGTATAACAGTATAGTAGTGGTGTCCCATTTCTTAGGGGAAAATTTTTAACCCTTCCCCTTTCCACTTTATTTCAAGGGGCGAGGGGTAGGAAAAGGGGTAGAAAATAGAATTGGGATTGCATTGCTATTTTAGTTTCACTAACATATATAGTTTGTATTATGATTAGAAGTAGTTATTTTGTAAGTAAAAATGTATTTTAAAATTTTCCTTTTCAATTTAATTGAAAAGTTTTGGTCATTTTTTAGCTTTTTTTTTAACTATATAGCTTTACCAATTTTGCACTGTAGCTATTTTAGTAACTTTAGTTAATTTTTTTAAATTATATATTGACAAATTGCCTATATTATTTTAATTAATGTTTACATTACATTTTTTTATTAAAATATTTTTATTAAAAAAATAACAAAGCAATAAAGTTAAATGGCGATAATTGTTCACAGAATATTTTTTATTTGTCATTTCCAGTCAAGCTGTAATTTTGCCAACCCCAATGAAAAAAAATACTGAAATATATTTGAAAACAATTAATATCATTTACTACAAATACATTTACAAATTTCTGTACTTAAAGTAAGCTAAACTGAAAAAACTAATTTTGTGCTTAAAGCACTTTAATTGTGCAGAAAGTCCAAATAAAGATAATCTAAGTATATTTGATTGAGCTAAAGTGAAACTATTACAAGTATACCTCAGGTACACCTTAAATATCTTGCAATCAGCACCAATAGTGACATTAAAACACATTGAGCGCTATGCCAATTTGAAATACTGTATATGATTTCTTTACTAGGAATATTAAGTGTGAAAATGTAATTATTCATGAAAAGTAACATGCTTTGCCAGTGTTATTTACACCATCACAATACATTGTGTGAGATGTGCTAGAAAAGACACTGGTGGAAATGGACACCGCTGGACATAGTTGTGTTTTAAGACACTCCACAGGACCAAAAGTGAAGAAACACCCCTAGATGTACATTTTTGAAATTAAAAATGCATGTTTTTTCACTCCTCTCTGTCGTGTTCCCTAGAAACCCGCCCAGCTGTTGCTATGTTAACTCCACTGCTCAGCTAAGTGTGAGGATTTCGTTGAGTTACGAGCATACAAATATGCTCATTGATGCTTTGCCAGTATTGAGTGGAGTTTGAACAGTGTCTTTTTAATGAGGATTTAAAAAAAAAAAAAAGCAGACAGAGAGAGAAAGAAAAGAGAGGACAGAGACCATGACGGCTTTAACTCTCTGGGTTTCTCGTGGCAAGTCTTTTGTTTGGTTTTGTTGCTTGGAATGGATATCTTCCTTCGTACTTCACCATCTGTCTTCCACTTGTGCAGAAAGTACTTGTGATCCTGCATTGGGTGAGGAGCGTTGCTAATGAAGTCCATAGAAAGACAATGCAGCATCAGAGCGAATGAGCAAATCCACATGCATCCTTATCATAATATATCCTAAATGTTGTAATTAGGTTTATTAGAAGCCAGATGTATTCATTTAAGGAACATGATAGCCATCACAATGTGATGGTTGCATTTATCATGCATAGTAATTACAGTCCATGGTCCAACAGCTAGCTCTGATAGTTTAATAGGCTGCAGTGTCATAGTCGTAAGATGCTGGCATGGATGGATGGGCCTAACCTTTAAGATTCTAATTCAAGTGTATCTCATCAGATTTGGATTTAGTTTGCTGTTAAAAAAAAGAAAGTCCTCACTCTGTTTTACGAGCCAGTTTTATTTGCGTGCACTGGAACACTGTAGCGGTAGCCTTATGGTGAAAGTTCAGTTCTGGCAGTGCAAAGGTTCCTGGTTCATTTCCAAGTAGCTGCGACCCAGAAAGTAGAGAGTTATTAAGATCACTATCGCCATGGATACCAGTAATGCACTTGACCCAAGGTCGCTCCAAAGGGCCCGTCCTTGAAAAAAATAGACTTTAAGGTCTATGTGGTTGCTTGTACGATCAAGACAAGCAACATATGCTGTAGACCTCTGCCCTATATAGATATCCATAGTTCACAAACTGGCAGTGGTGTGAATTGGAATTATTAAACAAGCATTCGTCAGTCACCAAAGGTGAGTTTTCGATGACCGACACCATCTGCGGGTTGAGAGATCAGGGGCCGGCCCCTGTGAAGTGTTGAGAGCTGAGTTTAGATGTGATTCCCTGCTGGAATCATTGTAAACCTCCCACTCAGCCTGCTAATGGCCTGTTGTGTCACAAAGGCACATGCACACTGTGACCAGAACACATGCAGTCCGAGATTATAAGTGACAGAAATAGACATTCAGACCACGTGAATGGTTTGGATTACTATACATTAAAGCACATTTGTACATTTATTTATGTGCAATTTTATATTGAGTGTCTGTCAATTGCCTTCAATAAGATAAATTAAGTTTAAACCTCAATTTTATTTTAAAATTAGGGCTGTAATCCACAAGTGCTTAATCAAAATAATCTCTGTTCGTTTTTAGTTACTGTTTATGCATTTCATTTTTTTTTTAACAACTGTTAAAATACTATTTTGCATGTGTATTTTGAGCAGTTTTGTGTAGATGACACTTGAGGCGTATTATATACAGGTATGTATGCATAAATAACACTAGACAGAAGTTGGTTGTTGCAGCAGTGCTTTTTATTTGTGTCACTCAGGCTTCTCTCTTGTTCACAACAATGCAGCGCTGTGTCCTATTTTCATCTCATCACGTCTGAACACACAAAAATCAATATTGCTAAATAATCACTGCTGCTTGTCGCACATTTGCAAGTCTCCCCTGGTAAAAATGTAAAAATAATGTGAACGTACACTACGGTTCAAAAGTTTGAGCTAATAACCTTTTTTATGTGTTTGAAAGCAGTGTCTGTCTGCTCAAGGCTGCATTTATTTGATCAAAAATAGTCTTCCGTTTACATGTTAAAAAGGACATAGCACACACAGTTTCGCCCAATCTTAAATTATATGTTTGAGTATCTATAGAGCAATATTGCATCCAATAGCCTTCTAATATTGTAAAAGAAATATACTCATCTCGGGTTGACATGTGTGCATGCTATTAACTATTAAAAAGCAGCAAATTCGGAATTTATTGAGGGACATATAAGGGAAGTCATAGTTAATAGTGAATCCCAAGTGTTCCCAGTTCTAAAGTGTTACAAACCCGGGAATTTGAATTTGTCTTACGTTCCACTTGTTTTCTGAAACTTTGGCCATGTTTAGCATAAGACTCCCAACTGTTGGCAGTGTAAGTAACTCAGAATGCATAAAATAGCAGTAGACTCCCCCCTTTAAAATATAATGCAAAACTGAAATTCAGGGTCACATGATCCTTAAGAGAAGTGAAATATGACACATCAAAGCATATACAATAGTGCCCCTATCCGCAACAGGACATTTGCATATTAATGTTTTGTACTATTTTATCTGCCATGTGATTCAGGGTTAGTGTAGCTCAGTTTGTAAAGAGATGCATTATAAGATGAGACTTGATCATGGGTTCAATCGCAGAGAATGCATGGGCTCATAAAACCCTATAAATCATCATTTTTGTAACGGTAGCTTTAGGGGTGGGTCAGTGGGGTCATTCGTATGAATTAAAACTGGTAAAATATGTAAATATGGTAAAAACTCTACACACTGCATTTAAACAAAACACTGTTTTTATTTTTACGCCCGCTAGACGGCACGTACCTTTGAAATGTAAATATAGGTCGTAATAAGGTACTTGCACAAACAACCTATAGGGTCGTATTTTGTTGAAGGACAGGCTCTTTTTTAACATGCTGATTGAATTTGTTATTCTGATATTATTTTGAAGAAACCATGATACTTTTCTTATCAGGATTCCTTTAATAGAAAGTTCAAAACTAATACAAATTCACTGTATTGAAATGCATTGAAAATTCAGTCACATCTCAGTTCTAATCTGCAACAATTAAGCAATTGTTAAATAAAACGTAAATTAATTTCCACTTTATGGACAACTTTATGGTTTTAATTGACCAATTTGTAGTAAAACTCTTTGGAAAACCTGTAAATTACAGTTTATGTATGCACACAACTGACATTTTCCAAACTGACAAACAAGTAATAATTCTAAAAGGATGTTTGTTCTTTCTTTCTGTCAGGCTTTAGGAGGCTGAAATGGCCACTCCTCAAAGGTGTTGGGGTCCCTCTCTTCAACTCCTCATCTTCTTTCATCTGTTACTCAATGTAGTGCCTCCCTCCTGGGGACGTCCATTCTTCGGCCCTCCTTCGGTCAACGTTGCTGTGGTTTTCAGTGGTTTGGCCCACCACAGTGAGATCAAGGGCCGTCTAAGTCCAGAAAACTTCCTAGATATGCCCCTGGAAGTGAACCCCATCACCGTGCTGGTGAATGACACTAACCCCAGGGCTTTACTCACACGTCTCTGTCAGACTATGGCAGCGGAGAGCCTCCACGGAGTGGTGTTTGAAGATGACGTGGACTCAGAAGCTGTGGCACAAATCCTAGACTTTATCTCCTCTCAGACGTCCATCCCCATCGTAGGCATCAGTGGAGGTTCTGCAGTAGTCATCCCGCATAAAGTAAGTGTTTGAAAGGTGGAGTGGTAGATCTTAGGCATCTTTCAGCTTAAAGGGAGAAGATTTAATAAGTAATGGGGATTTTCTAAGATCAAAATCCATTCAACACTTAAGTTACTAGCAAGTAGGTCGAGAACCTTTCTATCACCTACTGTAAAAATATATTTTAAAGTGGGTTATGAAAGGTTCATTTTGGGTTCATTTGTTCAACTATTTATTTTTCCAAACCTCTCTTTTCCGAATCTTGATTCTGCAGTGATTGACCGATTTTATTTAAAGCAGTGTTTGTGAGTTTTAATGCTCGAAAAGCAACACAACAGTGCATTTGCGTTTACATTTGAAAAGACCAACAAGTGGGCAGGCAATATGCTAATGTTTCATGTTGAGGTCAACATAAAACAGCATGGGACTTGTTTTAAAAATGACTCCTTTCAATAATTCAGAGTCGACTCTTTCCTTTGAGAGACATTAACTTTATACACTGAGCACTTTCAGATTAAAAACTTTGCAAGATGTTTTCATTCACTTAAAGCTGTGTTACACACTGCATGAAAAATCATTTTTAAAAATCCTTAATAGGGGCACTTTAATATGGTTTATTTTTTATTATTATATTTAAACCAAATACAGATCAAATGTTTTTATTGGGTCACATTTATTAATCACACAGATCAAATTTCTCTACAAAGGATTTACATAGTGTTCATAAATATAAAGCATCCATAAAATGATCATTGAATTAAATGTGATTGTGAATTGTGGAAAAAAATGTTTAAATGATTGTCTTTGTAACAAACACATTTTTAGAATATTAACACTTGTTAACTATTAACTATGACATTTCCCTCAATAAATTAATTTGCTCGTTATTAATAGTTAGTGAGGTGGTTATTAGGTTTAAGTATTGGATTAGGGATCTAGAATAAGGTTGTGTAGAATATAGCATTAATATGTGCTTAATTAGCATTTATAAATGGCTAATATTCTAGTAGTATGTGTGACATTCTGCCCTGTTTGTTCCTGTCTCCCCCATGTCAGTTTGTATTTTGGTTTAGTCCTGTCCTGTTTGGTTTCTCCCTGATTAGTTC
>JAUCNO010000082.1:3746199-3761872 GCA_032353835.1 Enteromius viviparus | reverse complement strand
TCGTGTTTTTGCTGCCCCGTCAGCTTTTGTTTGTATTCTGAGTTTGATTCAGTAAAGTTTTATTTGCATTTGATCTGCTGTCTCCTGCCTGTCCTTGCACGCATGCTAGTGAGCCACCAAACGTGACAGTATGCATGTTCATAAGCAACTAACAGGTGTAACCGTGAAATAAAGTTTTATACATAAACTGTTGAATTTTGACACTTTACAAAATTTGTTTATTTAATGATTAACACCAAAATGTGCAGAAAAACGTTTTATTCAGAAAATACTCAACATTTTATATATGAATTGTCACATTCAATAAAATGCAGACAAAAAAAATTTAATTTGTGTTATACGGAAAATCATTTGTTAAACCTGTTCGTGTCACATATAGTCAAATGCATTAATTGTGCATAAAAAACATTTTACAAATTATTTATACAGAAATTGCCTTGTGCTTCATGCATGAGGTTTAATGTGTGTGCCAGAATAACACTTAAGGTTCATAAAGATTATCCAATCATGTATGTGCATAAACCAAAAATGAGAGTTATAGTAATACAATCATAATTACAAAACTAAATGTACATCAAAGCATGACTGAAAAACATCATATATGTATTTATAATATCAAAGTGATTTAATCATGGGTATCTGTGAAATAATTTCAGGAACGCTGCTCTCAGAGCTCTTAGTAGAGTCTAAAATAACTGCTGTGAGGTTGAGAACCGCTAGCATGTGCATGTGGTTTGTGTGTGTGTTTTCCAGCAAGCCCCCTGCAATGACATGTTATTGAACAACTGCGTGGAAAAGTGATTTTGTGAGGTGTGAAAATCAATAGGTGTTATGATGTATAACCAGCAACCAACAGTTGTGTCCTATTTTCCTCTGATTACTGAGGTGTGGAAACTTCTGAATAACATCAAATTGCAGCTGTTAAATGCACACTTTTAAGGCCACTGCATATAAGAGTTCTTCATGACAGTAATTTTACATAAAGCGAGGGCATTTTGTGTACATTTATTGAGTGTCTGGTGGCAGCTTAAACTGTGAATGAAGTAAAAATTCAGTCAAATATATTATTTTAAAGAAACAGAAGCACAAAGCAATCTGAACAATCACATAAAAGTTTTAGTTTTTACTATTGAGAGACTTTCATTATCTCTGCAAACAGCCATACAGGTTTGAGAAACATAAAAAATGATGACAGAATGTGAATTCTTGGCTTAACTAATCATTTAATTTGAATTTGAATTTGTGTCGCTTTTTTACTATTAGTCCACGCTGTGTGGATTTGGTAGCGTCTGATATCTGAAAACAATCATTTCGCATACAGACCGGCAAGAGATGTGTATCTTTAAATGAGAAACACAATAGCTCTTGATTTAATGGGACAGATGAGTATCTTCAGTACCAGTTAGAGAGTAGAAGACTCCTTCCTGCCCAGCTGTCATTATTCAAATGCCTTTCAGACTCGCACGATGTGCAGAAAAATGTTGATAAGATGTATGAAGCGGAACAGAAAGCCAAAAATGCGTTTGTCAGATGATGTGTACGAACTAGATTAAAATGAAGCATTCTGGCAGGCAACATTTTATTAAGAGTTTAACCATAGAGCGTGAAATATAAAAGATCTTGAATAATTTGCCAAATCTTTTATACAGCTCAGTGACCATGTTCTTATTTTTAATAAAGACCCCAGAGGAAATACCTCAACTCTTTCCAATTTATCATTTCCAATTAGACATATTTTGGACAGAACTTTAAAAAGAGAATAGAAAATTAATCAATTCGGACTTTTAATATCAGTCATATTAGAAAAGCTGCCGCAAAGAAATAGTAGCATAAAGCTGTAAACCATATTTCATGGCACTCTGAACAACCACATTTCCAGATTATGGATTAGGCATTTAATCTCCTTTGAGACATGCATGCATATCATATCACATAAATTTGATGTGATTATACGATTCCTGTTGTAAAGGCATGTGGTGGGCGGAGTCAGGGACATGCAACAGCCTGTTCTACTTTATTTGAATCCGGCCGTTCTATAGCAAGACAAACCAATGTATATTGCACATGTAAATCCCATGCAATTGAATAAGCTGTTCCTGATTATTTTTTCTAGCATGAGGGATTGGACTGGAGGTCACAAACATCTGGTATGGGATTTCTCATGAGATCCCAGTAGCATGAGGCACCATGTGTCAATGGCCAAGTGCCTTCCAAATACATAAAGTGAGCTTAAAATATCACCTTTCTGGGCAGAGCTTCCCTTGTTGACGAGTAACAGCTCCATCCTGAACACAGCCTGCATTAAATAATATTTCTCTCTCTCTTAGGACCGAAAAATAACACTTTAGAATAGGTAACACTTGTTAACTATTAACTACGACTTTTCCATCAATAAATTCTTAATTTGCTGCTTATTAATAGTTGATAGTGCTTATTAATAATTAAGAGTTAATATTAAGGTATAGTTGTTAAATTTAGGCATTTGATAGGATTAGGGATGTAGAATAAGGCATTAATATGTGCTTAATTAGCACTAAAGAAGACACAAAAAAAGATTTTAAAGAATGTTGGTAGCAAAAATGTTTTTTTGTTTTTTTCCACCTTGAAAGTACGTCAAACAATTTTGTAAAGACTTGAGGATGAGTAAATGTTGACATCATTTTCATTTTTGGGTGAACTAAAAGCTCATGAGACAATATTCCTGCCCAAAGTGTACATGTAATGCCTGTTACCGAAGTCCTGAAGGGATCATGCCATTTTACTGCTCGAGTGCAAGTTTTTTCAGACATAAAACACATTTTGACTATTACGGCATGACTTCGAAATGGTCTTGACAAGGCTCATGAGTGCTAATCACAGGAGAGCTGAGTCTGGGTGATTGTATAACTTCTTAAAGAAAGAAATCTGGCAGAGAAGGAGGACCGGTGAGTCCCAGAGCACCTGACATTCACAAGCCCTCTTTCTTTCCAAGAGGTAGCCTACTTTAACCACAGAAGTTATTTGAAGGACACTGGATCAGTCTGTCAGGAAAGAGGAAAGCTCTAGTCAGGAGGAGTCTTGGGAGAATGTCTCTCGGCTCCTGACACTCCCAGACCTCCACACCCATTTTTCTCACTTTGGAACTTAATTGGACACCACCTCCTCCGGTACCTTTGAGTCATCTCATGCTGTGCAGCAGAAGTAAATGCGGTTGGCAGTGTAGGGCATTAGGACACTTGCTTATTTGAAGTTAACTAAGTTGAAGTGAAATGAAAACAGCACCAAATAGATCAATTTATTTTTTACATGCACAATTGTGGATGGATATTGACACTGTGACGATTCACACATTTGTATATGCAAATATAGTTGTGCATATTGTTTTCAAAGAGCACATCGCACCAGCATAATATTGACCAGCTGCATGGATAAACTAGTATTAGGTGTCAAGTGTAAATCTATTCAATGGGATTACAGAAAGCGGAATAATGGTTGAAAGTCAGGCAATAAATCAAGTCTGCTACGCTTGGCTGTGGTACAGATAGGATCAATAGTGTAGTGAATTGTCTTTGCGTAGTAAATTCAATTCTCGTATCTTATACTTTGGAACACGTTCAAGGTTAATGTTGCTCAGTAATACATGTTATTTCAGTGATATGAGAAAGTCTTATGTACCATGATTGAGTTACTATGGATCTCCTGTATGTGTTCAGCAACCTGTAAAACTCAAATGCAGAAATTATAGGGGTGTGTGAGTTATGGTTAGCATCAGAAGCTCATTCATTGGAAATTTAAAAACGTTTGGGGTCAGAAGTATAAAAAAAAAGTTTTACAAAAGGTTTTTATGCTTACCAAGGCTACATTGATTTAATCCAAATTTGATATTATTACAATAGTAAAAAAATTTATTATTATAAAAATCATTCTAATGCGATGCCTTGGTTTGTGGAAGAAACCTGTGAAAAAAATGTATCAGGATGAAATAAATTAAGTGTTTATTTGAAATGGCAATGTTTAGAATATTTAGAATTTAAAACATTAGAGTTTTCTTTACTGTCACCTTTGATCACCTAAATCTTTTTTATTTTATTATTATTATTATTTATTTAATTTTTTTCTGTTAGGTGACTGTCACTTTTGGTCACCTAAATATATTTTTTATTTTTTTCCTGTTAGAAAAATCACGTTACTGACCCCAAACTTTTGAATGGTGGAGTATAGTATATATTTAATTGCATTTTACCATATTTGAAATGCAGTCATGTGGAAGCTACTTTAAATCTGTAGCTTTTGTAGCTACAATAAAATGGCTGATATATTTATTAAAATATATATCTAAGATGATCTAGCAAAGACTTGAAAGGGTAATCTAAACTGACTGAATCAGTTTAAAAATGGACCATTTTAAAAAGTCTTTTCTATACAGTAGTTTTGAAAATTCTGAACATTTGCAGTAGCCTAAATCACAGTTAATTTGCAGTTACTTTAAAAATCAATCACTAAAAGGAATGCAACTTTCCAACAGATAGACAGGATGTTTTAAAAAATACAATTTAGTTTTGCCTTCTTATTCTGTAAAGCATTAAGCATGGCTGCCCATTGCTCTGGGTCTGTGTGTTTGTTTACTACTCAATGCTGTGTGTGTGTATGTGTGTATCTTATTACAGAAAAGGTTTTACTTGCTTCTTTTAGGTACTTCGCAACGTTACTTTGAAATTATTAATCACCGTATATATTTCTAGTTTTAAATGCGACATTATTTAGCCTTAGGATGTTGAGTGTAAACTAGATTTCATGTCTTGAGGTTTAGTCATTGTAATGATTACATATATAAATCTTTTTAGTGTCTTTAACAAATTCAGGGTACCCACATGTTCTTGATTAAGCTATAACATTTAGCAAATGCAGATTTGAATGTATCTCCTGTCTTGTTTCTATAGGCTGAAGGCTCTACCTTCCTCCAGATGGGAGCTGCTATAGAGCAGCAGATAAATGCAATGTTCAAAGTGATGGAGGAGTACAACTGGGGTAACTTTGTAGTGATCACCAGCTTGTATCCCGGCTACGAGACCTTCGTGGACTACATCCGCTCCTTCACAGACACCAGCTACTTCCTGTGGGAGCTGCAGGATGTGTTGAGCTTTGAGATGTCCGTTGGGGCCAATGACATCCGCACACGAAGACTACTACAGCAGGTGGACTCACAAGTATATCTAGTGTACTGTTCCCACGAGGAGGCGCAGTACTTGTTCAGGATGGCCTCTAATGTGGGGCTGCTAGGGCCCGGATACATCTGGGTCATTCCCAGCCTGGCTGTGGGGAACCCTGAAGTGTCCCCTCCTGACAGTTTCCCAGTGGGGGTCATCAGTATTATCACAGACCGCTGGAGGAAAACACTGCGCCAGAGGGTTCGGGAAGGAGTCGCAGTCATAGTTAAAGGGGTGCACAGCTTTTATAAGAACAGAGGATTCATTCCCGAGGGTCACAGTGACTGCAATAGTCCAGTCAAATCCTACACCAACAATTCTCTCTTCAGGTAAGACTTTTAGATAAGCTAATATATATATTTTAATGTCATTTTTTTCTGTTGAAATATTTTTGAAAGTTGTGTTCTGGTCATTTTGACCAAGAGTGAATTATCTTCTTTTTTTTTTTAAATGCAAATGTTATCGCACTGGACTAATATTTACTTTCACACTTTAGAATAGAGACCAATTATCACTATTCACAACTAGTTGCTTATTAGTATAACTGTTTTTAACATACTGCCTGTTTATTGGTACTTATAAAACACATATTCTGTATGGCTACATCCCTACCCAATACCTATAATCAACAGCTACCTACTAACTATTCATAAGCAGCGAATTATGAGTTTATTGAAGCCAAGGTCATAGTAATGGTTTGATAATAGCAAAAAATTGGACCTAAAGTGTGACCACTTATGGTTATACTGTACTTGTACTTGATTGTCCCAGTCTAAAATACCTGGCCTACAAAAATAAGTTTCTTATTATGTTAAATTTTCACAAATATTGGATTTATGTTTTTTTTATACATTTTTTCTTTTTTTTTGTCTTTCTTATATTTACTTTTTTAGTCTAATTTGAGCAGACGCACTAATGTTTCTGCGTGAACACTTGCAAAATTATTTTAAAATACTGCTTTTCATTTAAAAACATAAGCTCATAAATCAATTACAGAGAAATACAAAACATGTGCTAAAGTCTAAATAGAAGTTGACAGCTGAATCAAATGATTTTCAGAGTTTTATATATTTGTACTGATCATGTTGCAGTTCAGTACATATAAAATACACCGTATTCAATTCAAATGTAATGTCCACACATCGGAGTGCATTAGCATAGCAATAGATCATTAAAACATAATGATTTAAAATGTACTTCACAGTGCACCTTTTAATTTGACATAAAATCAAGGTGTTAAAAAACAACCTAAAGTGTAATTATCATTAACATCCTCGTTAACATCATGTCCTGAAAAAAAAAGTATCTCATAGATATCCCTTTGGAATATCTGAAGTTCTCTGACTGCCAGTAATGTTTTATGAAACTGTCATATATTTAGTCCTCCCTTGGCCAGCATTGCCCTATTTTTTGTCAAACGTGTTGATCACATCAAATTTAACAGGAAAGTGTGGGCGGCAAATTTACAAATCCTCAAAATCCTGACATTTTTAATTCTCACAGCTTAGTTTGCCTCTGGAGATTTCATCATAAACAGCTTTCCAGACAAAACATTGCGTTCTTGTGCTTTTTCTTGTGGTCTTCTTCTGTTGTAATGAGACTAGGAGATTCTCCAGATTTCCTTGTTAAATCTGCCGTTCACCTGGGAGTCACCGTCCTCATTAAATAGTGTTCCAATTGCCTCTCTGAGCTTTCTGTGATCAAGCGTATCAGAGACACATGAGTGACTGGATCCTCCATCCGGAATGTTCTCAGGCTTCAGTGCTGTTCAGGTGTCTGCCCATCTCTCTATAGCATAAAAAGAAACGTCTGTCAGAAGACAGTTAAGAAATCATTAAAGAGATGGCTTTGAGACAGGACATGGTTCTAATTTTCAAACATGTGACTGGTTGGGCAGTATCAAAGGATTCATCAGGTGGCAAGGCAGAAAATATTCTCTTGGAAAAAGTAGGTAATATTTACATACCTTCATATAACCTCACATGGTTATTTTTAATACAATGACAAAAACCAAAAATGAAAAAAACATTAAAATCATTGAGAACTGATTCAGTCACTTTTTTCAATGATACGCTTTTAAATCAAAGTAAATCAATTGATCAAATGACACCAGTTATTAAATTTAAAGCATATGAGAAGGGAAGATTATCAGTAAATAATCTTAAATTTGTTGCATTGTTTGATTATACGGCTCTAGACAATATATGTGGCTTTCGTTACTTTTATGGGGTTTTAGCAGTTTCATATTTTCAGCACTGCCATTATATGAACAATTATTTGTGTGAACTGATGTTTTATTTAATAGACATTGTTATTCTCATTTTAAATAACATGAAGTGTTCATAAAATGATAATTTTGGTAGTAACCATTGCTGTTAATGTAATTTACATTCATATTTACTGCATATTTGTCCAGTATAAAAGAGATTGAATAGTGCAAAGTTTGCAAAGTAGTTATAAATGTCAAAGATGGTGGATAAGATGGATATAGAGCTGTGTATTTAAACTCCTTTAAGATTTTTATGTTGATAGTTGTTAGTCATGTAATGATTTTAGCCATTATGAATTATCAATGATGTCTGAATAAAGCTAGCTGCTAGCTACTTTTCATCAGTAAAATTGAATGGCATTGTTAAATCCTTCCTTGTGTTCTGCTCCACCCATAGCTGGTCCTATAAGTGAACAATTCGTTTAGGAAAAATGTTCAGGTCTATGAGACAAAGAGGATTAATAGAGAGAGAATGAATACTGTAAATGTATTAGTTTCTGTACGCTCTGATTTATATTCATTTGACTTAGTGGAAGGGGAAAAAAAAGGCTTGTATTTGAAATGTCCTCCTTTCTCTGCCTAATAGTCTTCTGTCTCATTTTAGAGATGGATAAAATCCAGGCAATTGTACAATCACTTAAAATTCAAATCTACTTTTTTTGGTCTGCTAATTTAAAGCTGCTAAATTTGTTCTGCAGGCATATGCTAAATGTGTCATGGGAGCAGAAGGACCTCTCCTTCAATGCTGATGGCTATCTCACCAATCCTTCCATGGTGATCATTGCTATGGATCGAGAGAGACACTGGGACAAGGTATGTCTTATAATAACTAACAATAATAATGTTGAAACACTTCAGAGGGAACACACAGCTGGAGATACAGCCTCCGTCATTGCAGGCCCTATTTTATTTCTTTTATTTCATCTTTATAGAAGTAAGTGGTTAGAAGCCATATCTCTATTTCTGGAACACCTATTAGAGTAACACTACAGGTAATATAATGACTCAGAAACGTCAGTTGACTACAATGTACTTTAGTGGCACTGGGTGGTAGAGCATAGCACAGTAATGCCAAGATTATGGATTTGAATGCCAAGGAATATGAATATTTTGGGGGATGCACAACAACATGTTTAATATGTTTGTGAAAAAGTTGTGAAACTTTTTTGGCGAGCCTTATTTCAGAGACTTATTGTCATTCTATTTCTTCTTTGCCTGCTATTATGAAATATCGACAGCTATTTCTCTTATACGTCGGACCATTTCAATAACATTTTAACTTTTATTGATCGCAGATTTTCACATTAATACAACAAGAATCATAAAAGCCAGCTTCCCAGGCTCCTCCAACGCTAGAGATTTATTACCATCCACACCAGGTCATGATGCAATTACACTTGGCTCTCTGAAACAGTTCTTTCTTCCTCACATGGCCAGCCCTCCAGCACTTTGGCCTCTGTGATAGGGACATGTGTAGGCCGTCTGGCAATGTGTGAACACCACCTGACTACAAAAAGAGATTAGGGGAAAAAATAGAGATCAAAATGACATCCAAATTTACATCCGATCATCACACTCCTCCTCTAGGTGGATTAGAGGATACGGATATTAGAGGATGTGTGTTGTAGTCTAAGACTGAAATAAATATTAATGCTTAAATTCACCCAGATTCTAAGTTCTGTAAATGGCAAGTCGATGGCAACTAAATTTAAGCGAAGTAACCTAATTTTATAAACCTTTTCTGTAAATAGCAGTGGCTGGATTCACTTTTTTATTTTTTTTATTTGCACCACTACTGTATGTGGCATATCAACAATCCAGTTTAACCAGCTACTGAATATGGTGCGATTTAAATTAAATATTTCAATTAGGTAACTGTCATTCTTTTCGGCTCAAAAAAGCTTATTTCTATGTGAAATAGACACATTACGCATTGTGCCTAATTTTCAGAAATCAGCACAGCTGAATTAACATTGTTAGCAGACGTATGTGGGAATTTAATTCAAAAGAGATAAATACATTTTCTGTTGATCATGACGGCAGTAATTCATCAAATGATGATCAAATGATGGAGAAAACTTTTATGATTAGGCATATATCCAGCCACGCGTTATCGACAAGTGAATTTTGCGCTTTTATATAGCTGAATCAGGCATCTGGATCGCACTGCTGGAGCAAAGCTGTGCAGTTCAGGAACAGTATGACATACAAATGGCGTTCAGCACAGATTTTGCAGGTGTGTTTGCTAATTTGCATAATTCCTTTAGTAAATGAAGCACTAAAACAATGCAGATAGTGTGTGCAAATAAACTGTGCAATTAGTGAAAGTAATTCATTAGCAAGCTCAGGACAAGTAGAGTCACATGTGAAGCAGCTGAAAAAAAGATTTGATAGATTTCTTTTCTATTCAGCATTTAGTTTTAACTCCTTTCTCTGGCCTTCACGGCTCACCTGACCCCCCTCTGTGTGACATAACAGTTTATCTATATCTGGTCACTTTGCTCTGTAGCCCCTCTCACGCTCCCATTGACACTCTCCGCACCGCCTCACTTTCTCATGCTGTGCACACCCTGCTCATGTTGTGTGCTGAAGTCATTACTGGGATGAATCATTGCTTCCCTATTTTAAAGTACAGGCGTACTGACAGCACAGAGACTGTGTTTCTCTGCTGGTACCACGATAGTATCTCCAAGACAGACAAAGCGCAAATGACGCAGATCAATCTGTGGAAAGCGCTGGTTTAACAAATGTCCTTGTACATCTGGGTAATTAGTACACAATTTTGAAGGAAATGTAATAGTGGCTCGCTTGATGTCCAATGCAAAGCATCTGGGTCCTTAAGTGGCAGCCTCAAACAGTATGAAGCTTATTTGCTGTCCAAAAGTAAACAAAAACAATGGCATCTTTTGAGATTTCTCCCTAATTTGCCTTGCTTCTGACAAATATGTAGCACTTGATGGGATGCTCTGCCTTTGACGTCAACAAACAAGCATATGGGAAGTATTGTAATGCTATTATCTATTTGTATTAAAAAGTAGTTTTGCAGTTTAACTACACAATTAAATAGTTAGTTTTATTTTATATTTGCACTTTATATTTTTCAGTGTCCACCAGGAGTTGGCAATTGGCAAAAATATCACTTTTTTTGTTTTGTTTTAGGAAAAAAGTAAGGAGCAAGATCCACAATCAGTTCTTTTTCATATTTGTTTTTGGCAAGTTAAGTTAATAACTGGTAGGCCCAACATATTGTGTCCTGGAGCACAAAACAGCACAGTATATTAGAAGCAATAGCCAACATTACATATATGAGTCAAAATGACAGTTTTTTCTTTTATGCCAAAAATCATTACAGGATATTAAATAAAGATCATGCTCCATGAATGTATTTTGTAAATTTCCTACTGTAAATACATCAAAACTTAATTTTTGATTAATAATATGCAATTCATTTGGACAACTTTTCTCAATATTTAGATTTTTTCCACCTTTAGATTCGAATAGTTGTATCTCAGCCAAATATTGTCCTATCCTAACAAACCACACATCAGTGGAAAGCTTATTTATTCAGAAATTATTATGAAAAAAGTGTACCCTCATGACTGGATTTGTGATCCAGGGTCACATATAAGTAAAGACAAGTAAAGACAGCAAAGACACAAATGACAAGCAATAGATACATAGCAAATTAATAAAATACAATAGGTCTAACAGTATTCAGGTAAGAAATATTGCAGAAATATTACAATCAGATTTAAAATACACTGACAAAACAAAACATGCATTGATTTTTATTCAAGCTAAATGTCTTCACATTACAGTACATCACGAGTCAGAAGTTCTTTTTCACGGTTCATTGTGGTAATTTAATATCAACCACATCACACTCTTTGCTTTCTGATTCATCCATGTTTCCTCATTGCTCTAATCTGTTAATAACTTTACAAAGTCCTGTCAAGTATATGTACATATAAATAGCACACATTTGGTCATGATCTATGACTCATTTGAAAAAGAAGAACGTGGGCATCTTCGCAATTCATAATCCTCCATACATCGATCCAATTTCGTTTGCGACTTGCCAGTTGAGAAACATTGCAATAGACAAAATGCTGTTGTAGTTTAAGTACATGATGACTTGGTTTAGTGTTTGGGCAGACATTGGCTTTTGAAAATCTCTGTTGAAGCATCCCAGTTATGCCAGGCAGCTGTAAAACGAAATAGGCTATTCCAAATAACAGGTATCTACTCCCACCGAAATCTGGTTTGCGCGTCAGAACAAGAATAGAATACCCTGCTATTACAGCCATTATATTCCGCTGAATTACTATACCTCACACTTTCACTACACAGCCTATTTCAGGCTGAAATTGCTCACTAAAACAGGCAGAAATAACTGCCAGGCTTTGTCTGGATTCATTCTTTACATATAAAGTACAGATTCAGAACACCCTCATTTAATGTGCAAATAAAAATGTTCTTTAGTGCTCTCGTCGTCATTGCTAATGATCAGATGTGATGTGCCACCAGGCTGTCATGTCATTCACACCTGGAGTCCAGAGATTGAATCTATTTGTTCTGCTGAAGTTTATGAATGATTCTTCAATAAATCCCTGTTGCCTAGGCTTATCACGCTCACTTCCCCTCACAGCTAATACCATAACCAAACATGGATTACAATTCCCAATCCGAAAAGCCTCAGGCTGCATTTGGGAAATACTTTCAAACAGCTGCTTCACAATTAGTGGCAACACTTCCCTGTCTTTTGTGGTGAAATGAAAGGATATGCACATTTTTTGGGGGCCATTTTACTTTTTTTTTTTTTAAACATGATGCAATAATGGCTTGGGGATACTGATGCTAAACTGTTTGCTCAAATCGAGCAGCTGAGGTCACACGTTCAAATAGTAGCCAGGTAATAACAACACCAGCTAATGGAGTGCAGCTTTTAGATTTTAGAAGAATATGTTCTTTTCACAAAACAGGGTCCCAGGGACGGACAGAAGATCTGTACTTCTTCCCCCTTTGGTATTTGGGTGTGACACAAAATTTTACCAGAGGCATCTCCACAACCAGCTCTCCATAGTCTCTTTTAAGCTGAGCTGGACCAGTGGGTTGAGCTCTCTCTGGATAATAGGGCTTTTCCACAGTCTACAAACAGCTCTGTAAAGATTCCCCGTGAGCCCCTGAGCCCTGGGAGATTTACGGCTTTGTGCAACACCTTCATTACTGGAGTAGTATAAATTCTATCCATTATTACAAATTCATTCCAAGTTCAGAGGAAAAACCTAAACAATAAGAGCAATAAAAGAGAATAACATAAGAAAGCTTTGGGATATTTGATAATACATCACGCTGATGGTGCGACAAACAAATAACGTATCGTATTAAACAGCAGATGAAAAATACAACATACCCCTGAGGAAGACACCATGAATTGGACTTTGGAACATTTTCCTTTATCACTCTTGTCATTTGCTTGAATGTTTGCATGTGGTTTTACAAGGATGAAGTAGAAAACTGAAAAGACAAACATTGTGTCTTCACTGCATAGTATGGCACGGCACGGTTCAGTACAGCTCACTTTTGGGGGGTTTTCCACTGGGAACAGTACCTGGTCCTTTTTTTAGTACCACCTCAGCCCAGGTTCAAAGCGAGCCGTACCGTTACCAAAACGTGACGTGTAAACTCTGCTGGTTACTGATTAGCCGGAGAAAATCATCATTAGTGCGTCACTGAACTTGCCACACGAGACACAACAGACTCGCTAGATTTAAATCAGCACAGCCAGCGAAGGATCAGACGCATCTTTTTGTATTAACCAAAAATGGCTGTTTCATGGTCTATTGAGGAAGTACAGACGTCTTGCTGTTAAAAACATCCACATGCCGAGAATAAAGAACACGATTGCATCGATATGCTCCATTGTTGTGTGTTTGTTTGTGGTGCGTTTACGATGATGTCACGGCAGCACAACTATAATGACATGTGAATAATCCCGCCCACTCTAAAGCGGTACTAAACTGCATTGGAAGTGCAAACCGAGCCGAACTGAGCTGTGCCGTAACAAAACGGTTGTTCGCTCCTCTTCCGGCTGTGCTGATTTAAATCTATTAGGTCAGCGTGTGACTCATGCAAGTTTAATGACGCAGGTAGTGATGATTCTCTTCAGCCAATCATTGTTTAGCAGAGAGTAGACGTCACGTTTTGGTACGCTTGTAACCTCTGTCGAGGTAGTACTAAAAACTGTACCCAGTGAAAAAAAAAACTAAATGTAAACTGTACCAAACTGTCCAAAGCAAAGCCTTACCATGCAGTGGAAAAGGGCCATTCGTTTCAGAAACAGCAGCAGTTGAACTCCATGAACTTCTTGAAGGTTTTTTGTTTTTGTAAAACCTGAAGATCATGAAAACAGATCAAATAGCATAAACGGAGGAACATCTGACTTTCTGTACAAAGGATGATCCATGAAACAATTTCCATCATTTGATCAGTGACTTAAAAAGAGTCGTTCATCTGAAATATTTCTCCATCTCATGTCAAAATGTTTCTTTGTTTTACGTTAGTCAAATTGAATTTTGAATCCTGGACTTTCAGTGTGGTCTCAGACTTTTGGAGCCCAATGGATTTTAATTAGCCCATTTCTCTTTCCTTTTGTTACAATAAACCATGTTTGTGCTTGTCGTATAAATGCAGCGCATTATCTCATATAAATCTCTGAAATTACATCTTGTAGCAGCTTTGTTTTTGGCATGTGGTTTACTACGTTACATTTGATTGAGTGGGACAGAAAGGCTGCATCCCACACACTGCTGGTTTGGTCAGGTTAGAACAGCCACTTGCAGTTGACTCAAAAATGGCTGCATCCACAACACCCAGGGGATGCCGGAGTGTGGCAGCTTTTCATTTATGTGTCAAAAAAGAGAAAAACAAAATGGTCGGAAAAAAGACAAATAACAGAAATGAAAAAGGAGGTTTTCTCCAGAAAGGAACAATATAGAATTTTTGGTTTTCTGACGGCTGCATAATTACAGTAATAACTGAGATAAACTCTGGGTACACATACTTTTCTTTGTGTATGCAAGCAAGCCTGACCTGCAGGGTCATAATACTGCAGCATCTCCTCTGCAGAATATATTACATATGCACAGAAAACAATCTGCTGGCCTTTTTAAACATTCAACAGCAGCCGTGCTTCAATAATGGACATTTGTGGGTTTTCTTTTTGGTTTAAACAGCCCTGTGTTTTCCTGTAGGACTAAATCATTCTCTCTGACAGCTGAATTTGAGCAGAATGCCTGTGCAGGGTTAGATAAGTGGAGATACAGAACATTTTGTCACAAAAGAGCCAAATTTGAAATGGTCACATCTGTCTTTTTCCACTGTTGGAGAGGGTTGCCAAACTGATATATAAGATTTTGGTTGAGCTTCATTTGAAGGTTCTAGTGAATGGAAATTGTTTGACCGCTGCTAAACATATTTTGTACTGCGGTTTGTTTATTACTGACAGTGCTCTTTTCTATATTTTGTTACAGAGTGGCATGCTGACATTTCAGATAACCAATCAGAATACTCCGTGGGCTCAGAAGAGGAAGATGAGGACTTTGATGAGAGACCTGAGGGTGAGGAGCAAACAGACACAATAACAATCAATAATAACATATTGTTCTTAATATAAACAAACATTGACATAATTGACGTTATATTTTAACTAGTAATAAAATATAATATAATTATTATAAATCAGCCAAACTTATTCCAAGTTATTTACAGTTAGGCTGGAATAATGTTCGACTGAATTAAGAATAAATAAATGTTTACAGGGTTAATTAGTTTATATTATTGTTATTTCTACATATACATTATACAGTTTTAGAGTACAATTTGCTATTTATTAATGTATTATGAATAAATAAGAATAACATTAGATTTATACAATATTGCATTTATAAAACAATACTACACTCACCTAAAGGATTATGAAATTGAATCTGTTCAATTTCTCATTAATGCAATTATCTAATCAACCAATCACATGGCAGTTGCCTCAATGCATTTAGGAGTATGGTCCTGGTCAAGACAATCTCCTGAACTCCAAACTGAATGTCAGAATGGAAAAGAAAGGGGATTTAAGCAACTTTTTGTGGCATGGTTGTTGGTGCCAGACGGGCCGGTCTGAGTATTTCACAATCTGCTCAGTTACTGGGATTTTCACGCACAA
>JAUCNO010000082.1:3714259-3729389 GCA_032353835.1 Enteromius viviparus | reverse complement strand
ACGATGATGTCACGGCAGTAGAGGCGGCGCAACTATAACGACACGTGAATAATCCCGCCCACTCTAAAGCGGTACTACTGCAGTGGAAGCGCAAACCGAGCCGAACCGAGCCGTACCACGCAGTGGAAAAGCACCATTATTCTGACGGAACCCATTCAATGTAGTGGATCAATTTGTGAGCAAGTGATGTAATGCTCACAATGATGTAGTTGGATCATCATCTATTTTTTCTCTTGGGTAAACCATTTCTTTAAATGTGATATTTTGAAGTAGAAAGGCTGAAATAGTATAAGTATCTTTATTTATAATTTTGAAAATGATTTTGACAGTGTATTATCACAGTGCCAATATTAAAAGAGAAACAAAGGAAAGGACTGCACAGAAGGAGGAAAGAAAATATACACATTTACAGACACGCTCACGATAAAACAATTACTCACACCTGCACTGTCACGCCTTCATATCATTGCATTTCTCTGAAGCATCATTTCAGGGCTGCAAATTGTCCCAGATGCTGCTGGTCACCTTGAGCCAAGGGCTTCACAGCCTGGCGGGAGAGGGGGAAAGGCGATGGAGAAAGACACCACAGAGAAGCTGGCAGTCTGAAATTCCATCAATTAACAACCAAACAGGCTTATAAACGCGTATGTTAACTCACTCCCAACTGAACAACAACCAACTGAAAATATACATCCGTTTTTATACTCTGTATTCTGTTGCAATCCTATCAGTGTGCTACAGAATGTGGTTACAACATGAAAGATGTAAGTTGTCTGCACTGAGCGTATCCAAATCAAATGAGGTGATTTTATCAAGTTGCTAGCACAATGTTAATTAACCTGTGAGTATTACGTGTACTATACTGTTCTGTCTGTTTTATCGCATCGAAGAGTAGCAGTGATATCAGGAATCCAGGGTCTATCCTAATCTATCAAATCTATAATTGAAGAGCTGTAACTAAACGTTGCACATTAAAGATAATTAATAAAAAAATATAGTGTTATTAATTTGAATCACTAATTGGAAATGGGTTCCAACAGTGTTTATATATATACATTTCTTTTTTCTTCATCCGGTGTTTCTAGATGAACTGGTTGCAGTGGTTTGTATAAGTTTACATGTGTCCATTTTAATTGGGTCTAGCTCTACAAAATGTTTTGTCTTTTCTGACTGTCATATCATACTCATGGAGAGACCTAGTGCTCACTGTTTTAATTAAAGGAACCCTGTGCTGTGTGAATTAATAGTTCCTAACCTTTGTACTTATCATCTGTTCTAGCTCTCGTCTCTGCTCAAAGGGATCTCATGATACGACAGCGGGTCACAAACACTCATTTCTGACTGACCTGATTCGCTGGCCTTTTAACCCGAATCCTGCCGAGCCTTCAGCTCGAGCCCATGGGGTTATTAGCTTTGGTTAACCATCTCTTTTGAGATGGCTCCGTTGAATCAAAGGTACACGCCACTGGCTAATTATTTAAAAGCTGTGTTTGAATGACAGCTCTGTGATAATAAAGCAATGTTCTTGTCATTAGAGACTGGTTATCTTTGTCCCTTAATAATTAAATAGGATGTGGCTTTTAGATAATCTAACGCCATCCCAGAGAAATATTACAGCGTACATGTAGATTGACCTAAACTTTTATGGCCTGAATATCTAAAGGATGGTTTAAAATGAGAACATTGATAGCGGTGGAAACTGTGTAAAATGATATTTCAGTTCTTGTGTTTGCAACCATTCTGAAATTGCCAGAGGTTCTATCTTTAGATGGAGTTCAAAATGTGTTGGCGAAGACCAATTTCATCTTGTGTCAGGAACGGCCTGACCAGGTACAGGCCCATATATAAGCAATAGATCATTGGTTGTATGGGCAGTGGAGAATGAAGCAATATAGGATGTAAGAAATGGATATGTGGACTTGTGTTTTTGCCTCCAGATCTGAAATTTGAACATATGGACGAACAGCGAAGTTTGAATCTTTTTCATTTTCCTTCCTAACTTCATACATTTTACTCAGGAAAAGAAGCAATGTATGCTCAAAAAAAAAGTTTTACTGCTGTTTGTCAACTTTTATTTAAAATTACCTGATGCAACATAATTTGGCCAAATAAATTAATTTTCACAGTTTTTTTTAAAGTACTGTTTATTTACGCAATTAAATTATACATAGCGTATGACTGAATATATAACAGCAAAGTCTAAGACATTTTTCATTATTTCTCCAACATCCATTTACTGTAACTCATAATACAGTAGTTAATGTGCACTTGCTATACTTGCTCAATTTCATTAAAATACTTTTTATTCTCAAAAACATTTACGTTTTACTCATCATAGTAAACAAAGATAACATTTACTCATGATAGCGATACACTAAATACTTTTAAAGCAAGCTTACACATATTAAATATGTTCATTTCATTGTTTAACAAAATACTTTTCGTGATTAGTAACATTTATACAATAAATGTGTAAAATAAGTGTACTTTACATTTAAATTAAATTATATAAATATGTGAAGTAGCAGTTTACTCCAGCTATTTGTGTTAGGACTACATTAATAATTTGTTTTGAGTAAGGAATAGAGTTAGTACTTTACATTGTACTTGTCAAAGGTTTTTTTGTGTGTTACAATAGTACAGCATGTAACATTATTTTAAAGAAATGTAATTCTCTACTTAGATTATGACAGACAGATGTCAGTGTGCATTCCTGTCAAAAGGTTAAAGTAAAAACGGCCTGAATAAATCCTGCATTGTTTATCATTGTTCATTTTGTCCTTCCAAGGTGACAGTCCCAGCAGTAGGCTTGGCTCATAACATGGCAGCAAATTAACATCCCCTAGGTTGCCATGCCATAGGCCCTGGTATGAGTGAGACTACACTTTAGCAGCTTGCCAGTGAGCACTTGGATACATATTCATTTCTAATTAAGAAAGGCTTGAGTCTTCACCACCTACGGAGTTTACAATAAAAGCCTTTCTTTAAGCAGCAAACGCATTTACTCATCCTCATGCCATTTCAAAGCTCGTGTGACTTAATGTCCTCTGTGAAACAAATTATGAAAAATATTAAAAAGTATCCAGGCACAATAAATGTATAAAGAAACAGTTCACCCCAAAATGAAAATGCACTAGCTAAAATACAAGTCATCTATCTAAAATTCAGCTTTTTCCACTGAAAAAAGTGAAAAAGACAAATACACACAGATCTGTTAACAATTAAATAGTCCAAAACACTTCTAAATATGTTGGTGGATTTTGATGTGAGAGGGGATGGACTTTTTCCACTAGAAGAACCATTATTATGAATTATGGATTCGTAATTTGGCCAGAAGCAGCGGTATATAGACTAATCATCAAACATGCAGCTTTTAATTTCACAATATGTTATTGATGAACTGGAGTTGTGTGGATCTTTAGGTGTTTTTATCAGCTATTTGATTCTGACGGCACCCATTCACTCAGAGGATACGCAACAAATTAATCTACATTAGGAAGAGTAAATTTATACGAAAAATACTTGGCCACGTCACATTGACGTCACCATCTCTTTAAAAAAGGAAACATTATTGCAGATGGTCCTGTCTAATATTAGGATGTATTTCTTTCAAACCTAATTTAAACCTTGTGGCTGGAAGATGATATGAGTGACTGAAAGACAAAATAATACGAGAGAAATTCAGAGTGGAAACGAAACCCAAAGCACATTTATTAAGAGGGTCTTAATTTCTAGAGTCACAGAGACGACTCGGCTGTCCTAAAGGAAATCAGTTTTGGAGGCTGGATCCATTAGACTGGCCAGCACTGCCTATTGTAGAAATTATCTATGAAATCAAGTCAGGTCACCCATGTCCTTGACAGAACAAAGGCAGAATAACCTTTGGTCCATACATTACCATCTCTCAGGGAACAGAAAGCACTAATGGATTTTGATTATGATCATATAATGTCCTGCTCTACCTATATGTGGCATGAGTGGGTCATATAATATACGTAAGGTCATTTCCACAACATGCAAATTGCATTCTGTCTTGACACTTATTAACATTTAAAATATAGTGCTATATCCAAGCCAAACCAATAATAATGAAATGTTACAATTTACTTACAGTATTTAAGGATGTTATGTGTTTCTGGTTATAGATTTAGAGCGATAACAGTCAATGTTGAATTTTGAAGGCAAGATATTTAAAAGTATATGTTTACATGCATTTACATATTGTGGCCTTCGGGGTGATATTTATTAACAATTGTGGCAGGTAAACAAACAAGGGTTATGTTGCTGGCGTCGTCTTCCGTGCTCGGTGCAGATGTAAATCCTCTTCTCCTGTGCTTCCCAGTGACTTGTCCAGTGAGGGGTAGGTGCAAAGAAGTGCTTTTGCCCCGGTGAGTGGATCCTGGAAGTGGGGAGCCAGGGCGATGCTAATTGATCTTAGGGATTCCCGCCACAATTTACATATGCCTACACAAAAATACTCTAATTTATGAAAAAAGTATCATCCTATAGTCTGATGAAAGAGTTAGTCAACCATTAAGAAACACATGCAATTCCTGTAAATTAAATTCAGTTTAATATTAAAAGCAGAAATGGGTTGCTGCTGTCCCATCTTATCAGCCGGTTAGGAAGATGTTTCTAATGAACTAGGTCTCAAATGAGCACTTAATTGAATCTGGTGCATAAAATCGCCCAAAGATTTAACGCTTCAGAGTCTTTGCATCATTCTGCTTAATAAATTAGCAGAACATGGGGGCTGGATCTACAATGCCCTCCACTAATATCGGCACCCTTGGTAAATTTGAGCAAAGGTGACTGTGTCTGCATTGTATTTCCTTTTGATCTCTGATTGGAAATTCTTTCCCTGATGGTGGAAATGGTCTTTTTCACCGCTCTTGCTCTTTTCTTAAAGCCACTTCACTAATTGGTGAAGCTCAGTTATCTTTTGCTGCACATCATAAATATATTCTTTGTTTTTCTCATTGTGTTGATGATTAAGGGAATTTGGGCTTTGTTTTCCCTCCTATATTTATTTCTGTGAAACAAGAAAGCAAGGCTGGATAATGTTATGTCCATAATCACCCAGGAGTGCTCAAAATTGTGAATATGAATGGGAATGTACTTCAGAGATATTTGAAAAAATTCTAGGGGTGCCAATAATTGTGGTCAACAAGTATTGGAGAAAAACATTTATTTAATCACAAGAATTTCTCCCTATTGATAAGTTAGATAGGTTAGAATTGTGTGAATGTTTGAAAAGAAAGATCAAGGATGAACAATTTTTTTTTTTTTTTACATTTATTTTCACAGCCACCTTTGGTCATATTTACCAAGGGTGCCAATAATAGTGGAGGGCACTGTATATGACACTTGGGGGGATAGCTTATATTCATGATGTGGTCCATGGCATTTATGTTGAAAATTGGGTTTCTGATCTGTTCTGTTATAGAAGAAAGCATGCTGGGTACAGTGATCTCAGTTTTAACGTATTTTGGGGTTTCATCTTCACTGTGGTACATAAGGGTTAATATGATGTTTCTGTAAGGTTAATGAAAAGATTTGTCCCGTACCACCGGCCTCTGTGTTTCATGTTGGCAAGATCTCTGTTTCTGTTTTAATTATTGTAGATTTACTTGCTCTTTGTGTTGACGTGGACTTCAGAAGCTTCCATTCATCTTGGCCTGCCATTCATAGACTTCCTTTGATTACCGTTCAGCTGAGAGATGGAAGGTGGAGATGGAGGCGAACAGAATATACACTCAGAGCAGCCGTTATTCAATTCTCACAAACCCACTTTAATTCACTATTTCACTCTGTAATGTTTTTCCACATCTGCTAAATTAATCACTTTTTCTGTCCCATTTCTCTTCTTCAGTTTTGTAAAGTGTGCAACCAGACAATTCAACTCTATGAATGTAGTAATCTATTAGTTTAAGAACTGGTACACAGACAGGATAGACAGTAGCTGTTCAATTTGGCTCAAGTAGATTTAATATTTGTAGATTCAAATAGTTTAATAACAATTAGTGTCCCTGAGATGACAGACAGCTGACACGTTTCCCCTCACATTGGTTACTCAGTGCAGTCTTTAATTGTAATTGTGATTCTACAATTGTTCTTCTTCTCGTAAAATTTTTAAAAAGAGCAATTACAGATGAAATTCATGCTTTGTAATTCTCTCTAATTAAAAACGTTTTTGCACCGCAACAGTACAAGTCTGTTTGAAGTGAAAAATAACTTCATTTATGACTGCCATGTCAATAAAACAAGTCTTGCCAAAAACAGCCAGCATATACTTTTGCCCTCTCAGTGTCTAAACAACACATTGTTTGCCTGAATACACTAAATAATTATGTATGTGGTCACTGAGACAGCCCAAAATGCACTATTTGCCCGCAGCATAGTCATAAATGATATAGAGTCCAGGAACAATTTTGATCCAGTCATGCTCCACAAATCTGACCCATTTTCCAGCGCTGTAAAACCCTGTGGAACTAAATGTAGATGAACAATCCCGGGTCACGAGAGAGAGAGAGAAAAATTCCACCTGATCACTGGCAGATATGCAGGGATAGGTGGATTAAAGTAGGCTCAAACAATACAATTATATGTCAGGGATTGTTTACAGTTGGCAAAGCAAAGTTCTGGAACGGCTGGGTCAAGCATTTATCTGCACAAGAGTTATAATAATGTAGATTCTGCAGATGTTTTATATACATATATTTTATATTAATACATATACCAAACAAAATGTTTTATCTATTTTATCAGTCCATTCCCTGAAAATCAAAATCAAATGGCACCATACTCTACCAGTTAAGCCACAGGAACACATACAGTAGTATAATGAAATTAAAATAGCCCATTTTGGATATTTAAAAAAAAATAGTGCCTGGTATCAAAAAATGGCTTGTTTTCTATTTTATCATCATTAGATAGCACTATCTTGAACACAAAGAACAGCTTGACTCTGCAGCCCAGTCCTGAATATAAGTGTGCACACTGGCAGCCTGAGGCACGTCCATTTAATAATGTTTAAATTCATTTATAAATTCACTTAAAAAGCACAAAAGACTATTAACACTACCAGCTTTTTTTAAGCTCTATACATTAATGGAATTTTTATTCTGCTGAAGTAAATAAAACACATTCTGAAGGAAACATGCTGTAATAAGTCAGCGGGGTCAACCACTGTTGATTAACTGATGCAAATAATCTCTTTAATCAGAAAATGCATTGTTTTACCTTAGCCTTTTAAAAAAGCATATTATAAAACATAATATAAATCATATATTAGCATTAAGAACAACAACAAAGTCAAAATAATAATAATAATATTAATAATTAATATTAATAAATATTAAAAATTGGCTCTTCATTAAATAAACTGCCTAAATATGCAGTATAATAATAATAATTATAATTATAATATTGTTATTAATATTGAAATAATTAAACTACATTTTTGTAAATAATACTAGGCTAATAATAATTTTTATTATCATTAATAGCAGTATTATTATTGTTGTTGTTTTTGCTGTTTTTATTAATGTTCATTTTTAATATTAATAAAACAGAACAGACTAGAATAAAATTAATGTAATTTAAAAAATATATATATATACAATTTTATTTTCCAACATAGTCTCACAACCAATTCATGCTAATTCGTACAAATTCATTTGTACGATTAGTCTAAAACCCCAGTGACAAGTAGGTTTAATTCATACGAATTGCCAACTCGTAAAATATGTACGATTTAGCAAAAATAATATAAATTCGTATAAGTGAGGTCATTCAGATTTGTACTAAAAAGTCACCTTGTAAAATATGCACAAATTGGCATGAGATCGGGCTGGATATTCTGGACATTTATATTGCATGAATAGGTTTTGTCCATGTTACAAATCAAAAGCTATTGATACCAATGTCAAACAAGATTTTTGTTTTTACTGCATACTCATCCCACGTGCCCCTACAACAGCCTGCCCAGGAGGGACCCTGTGCTGTCCCATTGTGGGAAATTCAGGAGATGTGCAAAAAGCAAGGTGCGGTCCAAAGCCTCTCAGCAGATTTTTCATTATCGTGATAAAGTGCACAAGGCTCTGATGGCCTGAGCCCTTGCCAGGCCTAATACACTATATAATAGACTGTGCAGCTTAAGATCCATTCGCTCCTGCCATACGGATATATATCCCAGGGAAAATTGCAGCACCCCCAACACAATATTAGATTGCATTCGTGGCAAGGAGGCATTCCCAAAGAGGACCAGGGTAATGTATATCTGGGGGCCCAATCAGCAATACTGTCCCCCAAAGAGAGCAAGCTGGTCAGGTAAGACTAGACCATACAGATACAAAGATACAAGGGAGGGGAAATGAAGAGGAGTGATGGTGGCAAGGGAAATTACACCTGCAGATTCGGATGTTTATTTGCACACTCCGTCTAAAAGAATTACGCCCAATTCGCAAAAGTAATTATGCAAATGAGCAGACAGTGCAGACACGCCCACTTCATGAAACATTTAAAGTTGCATGCAATTTGCACTGATCACAATCCATAACCTGATTTAGTGAAGTCTGCAAAGAATGATAATGACTTCTTATTGCTGCTAATGCATTTAGCATTTGGTGGTGTAATAATTACTTGTGGATTATTGTTGACTTTCATTCTGACGGCACCCATTCAATGCAGAAGATTTATTAGTAAGAAAGTGATGTAATGCAAAATTTCTCCAAATCTGTTCTGATTTAGAAACAAATTTACAAAGTTAATTTTTAGCAAATGATAATTTTTAGGTGAACTATCTCTTTAATTATATAGCTTTAAACAATGGCAACTTCACTTCATTCTGACAGCTTTATGCACTTTGTATTCTGAAACAGTGCAGCATGACTGATATAAGCAGTTTAGTAAATAGCCACTAGGAATTAACTAAGGAGAAGTCAATCGTCCTTTTATAAATGGACTTGTGTTATCCTTAATTGTGCTGAAGGACCAAGAGCGTCTTGCTTGATATTCATTTATTCAGTTACTTGAAAAAATAATGAGCCATTACATTTTGAATGGAATAGATTTATTACTTAAACTTGTAGCTGAGACCGGAGGATTAGTGTGGGCTTTCAATTAACGCAATGTAATGTGAAGTATCAGTTTTGAAGATGTGAAAATCTCAATTGCTCTTACTCAGACAGACAAAAGATTAGACTGCGATAAATTTGTTTTTCTATGGTGGGTGAACTGACATGTTCTAAGCTTTCAGCAACTAAAAGAATATTTTTTAGGTTTATTGAGTTTGCCAAAGGAAGGCTGGAGTCCGACTGAACTCGTTTTCTTGGCTTTGCCCTCTGCCATCCCTCTTTTCCAAAGAGCTTGCTTTACTCAGTGCCTTTGAACTTCAAAACAATTCATACTGAGCCTTTTCGGAGCCGCCAAGGGAGATAGCCACATGGTCGGTGCTAATGGTTTAACAATAAATGTATTAGATCTGTATGTCAAAAGGGTAAAAATGCTGAAATTGAAACTGTGACCATTAAGAACAATAGCCATTTCTTCAACTATGGATGTGTTAACCTTTGGCCTTGTGGACTGACTGGACTCACTTAAGCTCCTTAAAATACACTTTTCACACCCTCACTAGTTGATCTGATAAAATAATGTTTTACATTAACTTAATTACATAATTGGAAATGACACAATAAAAAAATTAATCGCTACTAAAAAAAGTAATATATTTAAAATACATTCATTTCATAAGTGTAGTAAAATCTATTACAATATTTACTGACATATACATTTATTTCATAAGTATAGTATTTAATAAGTATAGTTAAATCTATTACAATATTTACTGACATATTGCTTGAGACTTAAAAATTATAATTGTTTATATAATTTTAATTATAATTATATAAAAATTATAGTTAAACTTTTTTGGTCTACTAATTGTGCACAATGCACATTTCTTAATATTAAGTTCAAAGCTAATTGTTCCAATTTAGCAGACTTTATGTAAGCAGGTTTAGTATATAAAAGTACAGTTAGTGGGTATTAAGTACATAAATATGCCGATGAATATACTCAGCATAAAATAAATGTATTGCGAATACATTTTATTATAATATTTTTCTCTAGGGGTGCTATTTTGATTTTTCTAATTTCTCATATTATTTTGCTTCTCATATCTTACATATTTCTTAGTATTCACATAAACTAAGATTTTTATGACAGTCAATTGTATATATATATATATATATATATATATATACATCTATTTAAAATTATTAATATTAAAATTAAGAGCTTTTTAAAAAATTACATTAATTTTTTTGAATATTTTAATAATAAAAGATATTTTTGAATATTTGTAATTCATTATTATTTTTGCATTTAATTTACATTTAATCTAAAACTTTTTTAATCTAAAACTTTTTTAATCTAAAACTTTTTTCTTTTTCCCCTGTCCCAGACCCAGTTTTTATAAATAAATAAAGATTATTATATATATAATAAAAATAATAATAATAAATACATGAGGATACAAAAATCTATAGAAAAATTATCATTTAAAAAACAGTTTTACTATGACCTTCATATAACAAAAAGAAAAATTAAAACCGAGCCATGAAATATTCATTCCATCTCCACTGAGCCAAAATGGACGACAAAAACAAAATATTGGGATGTATACCACAAACATTCAGTGTTACTGGATGAAAAGCACAATTTGTTTTGGCACCTGAACACCCCTCTAACCCAGTTACTCAGAAGGTGGAAATGAACTGTGTTGTTTGTGCTGGACCTCTGAACTGCTATGCCAGTCACACACACACACTGTCTAAATAGGCTATAATGACTGTGTCACCTGACAGACAGAGAGCAGACTGTAGATGCAGGGGACTATTATAATATTTATGAAGAATTTGAGGAGCCGTCCTGCGGCAGCTCTGTGTCTCTCCTTCGCACATGCCATCGTCGTACCGAGGGCAATGGGTGGTGGACATGGCTGTGTCACAGAGGAACTAATTAAATGTGAAAACATCAGACGGCAATCAATTTTCAAATTTGACACGAGAGGACAGGGAACAAGACGGTAGAAGCACTGTGAATGACAGAGACGGACAAGGACTAAGAGTCCACTAGACTGCTAACCTCTAGCCTAACCTGAAGGAGACTGCAGTGAAAGAGATTAAAGAAACTGATGCCACATCAGTGTAGATGTACGAATGCCCCTCTGAGGAGAATTGATCTTAAAGGAACGGTTCACTCACAAATGATTTACTCAAACGTCCTTCAAAGCCTGTGACTTTCCATCCTTTATAAAAAAAAACAAAAGGCGTTATTTGTGTTTATTGTTCAAGCTTCTCCTTTCCTTGAAATACAAGTCACATACTATTGCACCTGGTCTACTTTTATTTCCATTGCAGCTCAGACTAAATACTAAACAACTTCTTTTTGTGTTCTATAGAAGTAAAAAAGCCTTTCGGTGACCCAAGAATTTTCCTTTTTGGGTGAAATATCAATTCAAAGGAGATTCTATTGTAAGGCAGATTCATAAGACTGGTCATCTCAGAAGGTTTTGTCCACTGAGCTGAGATCATCCAGGCGGTTTTGACGTATGAAATGCCAGCGTATGCCGGCAGTATAAGTCCCCAAAGCACAGGCAAAAAATAGACCTGCTGTCTCTGTCAGTGATGTGATTGAGACTGCACAGATCAATGAGTGTGACATCAGCCAAGTGCCCAGCGCACCAATGAGAGAAAAGAGGGCCTGTCATATGTGGGACATGAGAAATCAATGAATCTCTGAACAGCCTTGTCATTCAGTGACAAGTTCAACTGCATCACGTGTCACAGTACTTGATGTTCTGAACAGCATATGCAAGTGGAACATGCTTTTTGTGAGCATGGACATTAAAATGAAATACTTCATAATACACTTCTAATAAACTGCATTTATTGGATCAAAACATGCTAAAAACAGTAATATTGTTGATTATTATTAAACTTTAAACAACTGGAACTATTCTTTCCTATTTTTCTAACTTTCCTATATTAATATATTTTAAAAATGTAACTGAAATTGTCACATGATGCTAAATCATTCTTATAATAATCCTTCTAATATGCTGATTTGATGCTCAAGAAACATTTCATATTATTTTTTACAACCTAGAAAATAATAAAATTAAAATCAAATATATAAATGTATTATTTTTCACTATTAGCTATCTATTAACTATGTATTTTGCCACAATAAACATCTAATTTGCTGTTTATCTGTAACGAATGGTGTGTGTTGTGCTGCGTGCAGGTAGAGAGGAGAGGACGAGGAAACTCCGAATACAAACATTTAATAAACAAAACTCAATAACAAAACAAAAGGCTGACGAGGCAGCAACGACAACACGAAAACCACATCACATTACTTTAACACCGAATAATCCGAACTCCAAAACAAAGGGCTTTAAATGCACAGAAACTAATGAGCAAAAGTGAGGGCAGCTGGAGAACGAAATCAACTAATCAGAACATAATCAACAAATAAAGACAAGACTGGACTAAACCAAAAATACAAAGACGGGGGAGACCAGGACAGACAGACATGAAACATGACATTATTAATAGTTAGTAAGGTAGTTAAGTTTAGGTATGGGATCAAATTAAGGAACCTAAAATATTGCAATGCAGAATAAAGCATTAATATGTCATTTCTAACTAGTCTATATTATGCTTCTAAAATGCTTCTATAATATCAAGACTTAAACTAAATCGTCGCCTATTTTTTACCACTTTTACTGACCTGACACTTGAAGGTACTGTTTATCCAAAATTAAATTCTGTCATAATTTACTCACCCTCATCTTGTTCTTCTGTGGAACACTAACATAGAAATTTGATCATGGTGACCTTTTTCATAAATGTTGCATACAGTATGAATCGATTTGATGCATTAATATTGCCATTTGGGAGTTGGCAGTGTTTGCCCTCATCTACCATAGAAATTTTTTTTTTTTTTTAGTTTTTTAAAGAACTATTCATTTAATGTTTAGTTATCAACATAATGTGAAGCATACAATCTAGCACTAAGATTTAAATAAGGAATCCAAATTCATCTGCAACCCATAAAGCATAATTTTCCCCAAGAAGCTCATTCATACCCACTCATTGTGTCTGTCTTCATCACTCATATGCCACGTCTGTCATTTAATATCATCATCGAGTCAAGTGGCACTCTGTATTCAGAACACGAGTGGCAAAAGCTCCACGGCGCCGTGAGCTGTCCGACCCCCCACGATCCCCCCTATCCGTCTAAAGACTTAGTTAATTCTGCTCTACCACATCGAACAACTCACTCCGGAGCTTCACCAGATGGGAGCCCAAGGGGGGGGACAGTCCAAAAACACATCCCCTAATTCGCCCAACTTTGTTCCATGGACATTTTATGATGTGTCATTAAAACAGATGAGAAGTCCACGGGGAACCTGATGGCAAACTGAATTAAAGAGCTTATGAAGAAGTGAACTGATAAGTAGATCACAGCATAACCCAACTGCATATCCGGTTTTTCATGTCCGACAGGCCCACTTACAGAAGAAAATTTACCATTTTTACAGATATACACAAGACAGAGCTCATTTTGGCCATCGCATAGATGCAGAACATACTGAAAAAAAAACAGCATCCAAGGTCATGATATGCAATCTATGATAAATCTCACGTTTTTGTGTTATCAAAGACTAAGTAAGTATTCCCTATATTTCTAATGTCTCTTTCATTTTTTAGACTGCATGAAGTTTTGATTTAGTGGCTTTCACATGGTACTAGACATCAAACATCTATATTTTATGAGTAGCTCAGAATTGTTTTGCCTGGAGTTCCTTCGGATCAGATCAGTGAACATGGAAAAAACTGTAATGGATGGAAATGTGTAAATCTTAACCAGGATTTTTAGCTTATTTTAACCACAAGGCAATTAACACAGTGTTTCTGTATTTCCTCCTATTGTATTAAATAGACACCAAAAAGTAAATGACAGTAGGACTGTAGCCTTTCAATTAAATTCAGTCAAATACCTACACGCTGAACATTATCACACACATCTGTTTTATTTATGTGACTGAAAAGTCTAATAAGAGGAATTTAGATAAAAAGTGGTACTGGTCAGGTGTCCTGGTTGAGATTTTCTCTCTCTAAAAAAAACGATAAAGAAAGTATCTGATTATAAAAAAAGAAGAAAAGGCCAAAGAGAAAGTCCTATTTAAAGGAAATGGAAATGAAGGAGCTGGGCAGACCAGAGTGAGACTGAGAGGAGAGAGAAAAAGCCCAAGAGAGTTAGAAAGGTAGATGTTAGGTAAGGGTGGGGGGTTAAAACAAGAGCTGCATGACTGGAAAAAAATATATAATAATTGTAGCAATGTTTATTTTTAAATAAACAAATGTTAGAAAGTAGTAGTTATCTGTTTGGAATCTATAAAGGCATAAAGCACAAAAAAACCTATGATTTTCAGCAGGAGGTCCACAGCCGTACTGCAGGAGGTCTGCAAATGTAGCATTTTAGGTAAGTGTTTTTTGTTGGAGAAATTAATTCTTTATGTGTGTGTCGGTGCATGCACAAACAGTTATGTTGCACATTCAATAAAAAAGTAAAAAAATAGGCACCCTAATTTTACTGTTACAAAAACATATCCATGTAAGTGTCACGTGAGCGAAGCGAGGAGACGTGCGGGTTCATATGCAGGCTGTTTATTTATTATTATTTAACACAGAGCAAAACAGACAGGCTTAAGATCGTTACCGGCAGACAGGAGTGGAGGAAGCAAGGCGCGAGAATGGTCAGAGTCCAGGCGTGGGTCGATACAAAGTAAATACAATATCCAGGTAGACAAAGGAACACGGAGTGGCAAAAGACAGGGGTTGACAGTGCTAATGGACCGTGAGAATCAGACAAAGACTTTCGGGTTTATACACATGAAACTGGGTCAATGGGTGGAGCTAGACAATGAATTGCTATGGTGACAGATGAGTGAGGCGTAGACATGAATGCACTCATGTGACAACCATAGACTGTAAAAAAAATGGACGTAGTGTCCGTGACGTCACTCGTAGGTTTCTGAAGAGCGTTTTTGAAGCCT
>JAUCNO010000082.1:3677578-3714159 GCA_032353835.1 Enteromius viviparus | reverse complement strand
GGACGCGCATTGTCTACGCCGGGCGTAGCTGCGCCTGGTCGTAGTTTTTGATGGTGCAACTGGTGTAAATATTGAACTGAAAGCTGGACGCAACTGAGTCCAACGTAGGATTTACACCCAGCTTTTTTACGTCCAGCTGGTGCAACCAATCATATTAAAATGATCTCTGCAGGTTCAGGTGACACTGAAGATTGGAGTATTGGCTAAATTCAGCTTTACTATGACAGGAATAAATTAAGTTTTGAAATATAGAAAATAGAAATAGAGTTGTTTTAAATTGTAATAATATTTCACAATATTACTGAATTTTTTAAGATATTTGGGAAGCATACAATACATAAAAAAACCACGAAAAAATCTTAAAATTCAAACTTCTGAATGGTAGTGTAGCTCAAAATACTTTTTTTTGACAACATGTAATAAAATACATGTTGTTTAACAACTGTAATGAAATAATTAGTCTTAGTTCATGTAAGATAAAAATATACCTTGATTTTGAGCAGCTCTCTTTTTCTTCTCTTCTTTCTTCTTTTTCTGTTGTTCTTGGACAGCAAGAGCAGCCATCTGAGCTTGATACTCCTTTCTTTTCCTTTCCTTCTCTTCTGCTTTTTTCTTTTTTTGTGCTTCTCTTTCCCTGGCCTCCTTTTCCCTCTGCTTAGCTTCTTTTTTCTTTTCTTGTTCTGTAAGGGATAAAAATATATTCTAAAAATCAATGAATAATTAATACATAAAATAATAAAAACTCATCAAAAATCAAATCAAAAAACTGTTATAATGTATAACGTATAATAAATAATTGTTTCAAATCCTAAACTTAATATTATGCTCAACTTTTAATATAATTTATAATGGAAAAAGAATATTCATATGAAAAATTTGGCAAAGTTGTAATTGTTTTGGTCTTCCTACCTCTCTCTTTCAACAATCTGCGTTCTCGTTCCTTTTCTGCTTCTTCCTGCAGTACCTTCATGTGCTGCAGAACCTGGACATAGACAAAACAAAACAAAATTAATTTGTTCATTTGTGATTGTTTGAAAACTTTCACTATGTACAGTTCAAAAAAATTTCTGACACTTTTGCTTTAGACCACTCAACTCACCCTGGATGCGCACTGTTTACACTGCTTCTCATCCAAACAATCGCCTGCAGCCTTGGCCAGTGTTGACTCCAAGGGGTTATCTTTCAGATCTAGCCATTTAAGGCTCTGCAACAAACAAATGGCATCTATTACTAACTGCTACTGGACTGGACTTGTTCAAGGGTCTCACCTCAGTCATGGTAGAAAAGATCTAACCATTAGGCCACAACTGCCCCCAAAATGAAAATAGCAACTTCTGATATTAAAGAGAACGTTATGACATCCTAAACTCACCTTGAGCTGTGAAAAGCCGATGGGAAGTATTTTCAGTTTGTTGTTGTATAAATCCAGGTGCTGGAGATTAATAAGTTGCCCAATTTCTTCTGGTAAGCAGACGAGCTGGTTCTTGCTCAGGTCAATTTTTATAAGGTGAGTCAAGCTGCAGAATTCAGGCTGGTGAAGTAACAAAAACATACAATAAACAAACTACAAAAAAACTTTTTTTTTCTATTAAGAGTTGTTACTTACAGTCAGAGTTGTTAAATTATTACAGGACAGATCCAAAACTGTTGCCTTTGGAAATGCAGCCTGCAAAGAAATGAGTCAATTTTCAACGAGTCTCACACTTCGCCTAAGGATAGGCGGAATTAATACAATTTTTATAAAGTAAACACAACGTTACAAGTAACGTTACACTCATAATAACTGTAAAGTGAATAACATGCTGTCGCACTTACCAGCTCCTTAACGGGCACTTCTGTAAGATTACTGAGACTCAAATCAAGCTCATTGCCATCGATTTTGTCTTTAATGTTTTCAGCTTTGCCTTTAGTCATGTTGGTATTTTGCTCCTCAAAGGACACTGAATAAAAAAGCCTATGATCCGCAATCAAATCAAAAAAAGTTCTGACAGTTAACGTTAACGTAGATAGTTTAGACAAAGTAAAGCAGTTTTAACAGCTGCGTTTTCTGATATTTTGTCTAATTGTAAGGAATGAAAGTTCTTACCTCGTTACAGATGGTAAAAACAGTTCAGACACACTGCAGAGGAGTAGTTGTTTGTAGTGACTTCCCTGATTTCGCACCGCAATGGATGAAAATCCACGTCATTGCTCGCGTGTGCCAGGCGGCGCAGCTGACAGCGTGTCGCGTGTCTGGATGCGCGCCCGCTGCGAGCGCCACCTAGCGTCTGGAGGTCTGGCTCATCGCTATTTATGAATATTAATTATCACAAGCATTTGTAAAGCGCGGCGCATTTTCCTTAAGTAAAATCTAATCAAATAGTAAGAGTTAACACCCTTTGTATTGGGTGATAACATAATAACTAGCCTTTGTAACCACATGCCGTGCAGTTTATATGAATGCATCATGACTGCATGATGTTAAACATGGTTCCCTGCAAGTTCTTTCAGAAAGAATGCATTAGATTTCTCGGTTTTTGTCACAACATTCTTCAGTGAGTTTGTAAAGCATGCTTTATTTCACATTATATTAAGTAGTATTACAAAGCGCATATGCTTAGGTATGGCCTACAGACCTACTGATTTCAGAAAAATATAAATAAAGCTAAAAACTTTATTTATATTTAATATAAATAGAACTTTCAGTAAAGAACAATAATAAGATTTGTAAAGAAATTAATCAGATCTTTTTATCATTTTAAACGGACTGGCAAAAAAAAATCTTTTGTCTCGTCACATTCAATTATGAATAAAAAAAAAAAATTCATTTGGTTGAGTTTAGCCCATAAAGGAGAGGATCTCTGTAGAAAAGCACCAGAAAATCTATTGAAATATGGTTTTAAAAATGCTTTCAACAGGATGAAATGGACATAATATTGTTATGTAATGCAATATGTAATATTGGTTGCTAATCTAATAATTTGTCACATTTTTAAAGCTTGAAATTAGTCAACTTTCCACTCTCGAAAGATAAAAACAAGAAAGAGAGAAACTGAGAAGAGATAACCCACAAAGAAAACCCTGTTAATACGTTTGGCCACTCCTAACCAGTAAATCTGAGCAGTTTCAGCTTTTAAAGTATCGGGAACAAGACTCTGTCTGATAGTCTGAAGCTCTTTTAGGATCAGATGCAGTAGCTGCACGTCATTCATTATTTCTTTGCTGTATATTTCATTCAACATCAGAGACTCAAGGGAAGCTTCAACTCCATTAACGTCTCTTTTCCGGTTATCTGAAAGAAAAACACGGTACCATGACTACCAAGTCAGAACCTTATCATTGTGATGTGTTAAGGATGTATACCTGTGTCAGGGTTGTGATCTTCAGGTCTCTGAACCCCCTTAGCATCTTGTTCAGAGTTAATATTTATTAAGTATATCACCAAAATTGTCTCCAGAAGACTCAACAACATGAAAGAAAAGATGACAATCACAAACACAGCTGCACAGAACAGAAGAGGGAGTTTATATGACAATCTAAACGCATCTCTGAAATATGAAAAGCTCTATGTTAAGAAAGTTGAACTGAGCTCTTACCTATCAGAGGACATCTGTGAGATTTGGATGGCAGAATGTCATTTAGGATGAGAAGAAGTACAGAGATCCCTAGTAACACAGTGACTTTGAAGCACAGTTTGTCCCCTCTATCTGGTATTAAAAAAGAAGCCAGGTCCAAAATGAGGAAAAACAATATAGGTAGCTGAAAATTGATGAAATGCATCATGGGCAACCTTCTGACTGAAATCTAAAGAGGAAAGGGGAGAAAGAAAAATTGAGTCTATAATCTTTGGAATGGAAGAAAAAATATAGTGTTTACATGAATAGTTCATCCAAAAATTAAAATCCCCCTCAGGTCATCTGAGATAGAGTTTGTTTCTACCTCAGAATAGATCAGGTTAGTTTTACGTTAATTGCTCACACATGGATATGTTAAGCTTTTTCACTGGAAAAAAATGTGTTATTATGGATTATGGACTAATATTTGGTCCAGAAGTAATGGCTTAAAGTTTTCACTTCACAAAACATTAGACTGTACTGTGGATTTCTTGTGGATAATTATAATATTTTTATCAGCTGTTTAAAATCTCATGGCGGCACCCATTCACTGCAGAAGATCCACTCTTGAGCAAGTAATGTAAGGCTAAATATCCCCATATCTGTTAGAGGAAAGAAACAAACTTATGTACATCTACATGTACTTATGTAGATGGCATGAAAGTCAGAGTCAATTTTCAATCTTTCATTTTCATTTTGGAGTGAATTACCGTGTACTTTATCCTGTCGAATGTTTGGCCCTCAAAGCTCTCATTCTGGACTGAGACAGATATGTTAAGGAACTCCCATTCTCCTTTTAATATGCTCTCTCGAGCAACCTGTGTCGCCTTTGATGAATTGGAGGCAGGAACCAGCTTTATTTCTTTATCTGTTTTACAGAAAGGAAAGCAGCTTCACTGCAAAGAAAATGCTTTTCTAGCTTTTTGTTTGTTTGTTTGTTTCCAGCCAAAATATCTAGAAATTTAGAAACAAGTCAAAATTAAGTGAGTTTTGGCTTAGAGCAAAAAATAAATATATAAAAATCTACCAATGGGGTAAGCAAAATTACCTTATTTCAAACAGATGACAAAATATTTTTCTTACCCCATTGGTTATTTTGCTTGTTTCAAGAAAAAACATACTAAATTTTGACTTATTTGTTTTTTCTATAAAAACAAACAAGACTATAATTTTCATATTTTTAAAAATAATTTTCGATATTTTTGCTGAAGTCAAGACAAAAAAAATCTAAGCTAGAAAAGCATGAATGTGCACGTTTTGTTGTTGTTGATAAAAAGCAATAACATTAAGACACAATGATTAATAATCATAAATTATGAGTCAAACAAGGGAAAGATATGAGTTTGAATGCACTTAAACTATAATTAAGCAAACAGCCTCTGTTTAAAAAAATGCATAAAAAAATGCACAATATGCTGGTACCAATATCAACCATTTATTGATTATCTGCCAACATGAAAATTAGATCATGTTGATTTTAATATCACGTTTCCTTATTTTTAGGAACATACATTTTTAAAATGTGCTCTCACCTGAGTAATTAATTGAAGACACTGTGAGGTGACAAGTTTGGATATCAAAAGGAAATTTGTGTACATTCATTGTGCAGGTGCTGACAATTCTATGATCATCATCCATCCTCACGTTTCCATCATGAGTAACAAACAAATATGGGTTCAGTGGTCCATCTTCCCGTTCTGCACTAAAACATGTTGATAAATGAAGTTTTTTTTACATCGCATGTAAAATCAGACCAGATAAATCCCACATATGGAAATAATTCATCTTGATGTTATACTATATACTATTCAGTAATTATAAATTAGAAATATTAAGAAAAAACAATTTGTGTATACTTACGTCTCATGAACATAAAGGTCTGGTTTCCAAAGCATCTCTTTTGGCAAAATCACGCTTTTAATGCCACAAAATTCTTTAGGATTCCAAGAGATTCGTTCATTGTTCCAAACCTAAACGAGCAAAAATGCATTCATAATTTAATAAACAAGTGTAATAATATACAAAAATATGCAGCATAGTTCAGAAATAACTACAACTCTTAAGAAGATTTTACACACCATGGACATCCACAAAAGAGGTACAAAGATTTGAGATTTTTCTATCTGCAAAAAAAAAAAATTAATTAAATAAAAAATTACTAAAATACACAGAATTTATAAAAAAACACAGAATAATGGTCCACTTAAACATTTCAGGTGTTTGCAATCATACCATAGAAAGGATACCGTAGAGATAAATATCAAAATACACTACGGTGGGGTGTGTCCAGTCCAGTGCAGGACGGGTTGCGGTGAATTTTTCATTGTTTCTGGTAAGATTTAAATATTCCAGTACATCTTGCTTACTGCACACTTTAGGGAGCACTAAATCTGCAAGCCAAGAAAATAATGTTAACACATGTTTCGGATAACTAATTTAGCCATGCTATCAGGCTAGTTATCTTCAGAACAACTGACGATTGTCTGTGCATTAAAGAAGTAACAGAAGCTTTACTCACCTACTAAAAGAAGTAGACAGATAGCACAGACAGGAAAGACACTCATATCCAGCTCTCAGTGTGAGACCACCTCTGGTTAGCAGATGACTGGCAACTGGCCCCACTCACTGCCTGTGATCATGTAACAGATGAAAATGAATGGGAAATTAGCTATAATATAGGAGAGCATCATTCCCCTGAGCACCATGAAACATTTTTTGTAGGATAATGAAGGCCATTGCTCCTCACAAATGTGATATTCTGCTGTTATTGATTTGTGTTAGGAACCAACTTTTTTTTTTTTTGCACTGAACTGAACAGCAATGAAAACTGACATTTTAAAGTAGATTAAAATGCTATTTTCTTGTAAAACATACTTCAGTATTTATTTATTTTTTTCAGTTTACAACTTATTTTTACAGTGTTGAGAGAGAGATTTTCATTATTAATAAAATGAAAAATAAATTAAATACCTGAATTCCCTGTAACTTTAGTTAAGCAAATGTCATTTAATTTGATTTATTTACTGTATTTACTTTTAATTGATGTACATGTACTTTACAATGGTCACATTTTTAGTCATAAAAAGACAAATTTGGACTAATTTTATGTCATTAAATGGCCTTCTGTTTTATCACCTGTACAGTTATGTTGATTATGAATAAGATGCTAAGTAGATTTGAGTATTTTACAAAGTAGATAATATCAGATAATATCATATTAAGTAGATAATATCAGCTGATAAAATATACATGCTCTGAGATGTCATCCCATAATGTAATCACAATCATTTTTACAGTAATTATCTTGTAACTACACTTAACTAAAAATTGAGTTAAAAAGAGATGCCTCAAACAAATCTTATTTTTAAGAAAAAGTTTATTGTGTTTTTGACATTTTGTAATCTTCATTCTACAAAAGTGAATAAATGCAACCCATTCCTCATGTATGTTTAATTTAGAGTCACTCCTCCTGGTGCAGAAAGAGGATAGAACAAAAGCAATACAGATAACAAAACTGGAGAAATCCCCTTGAATTTATCCATGCTTCGATGCATGTAACTCTACAGATGTTTCTCTCTGCATGTAAATGTGACATTCTGCTGTAAAACATTCAATGCATGGCTAAGTTGATCTGCATTGCCTGCAGACAACAACGTGCTTTTATGCTGCTGTATTGCTTGTTTTGTGACTCAATACCTGTTGCTTACACAGTGTGCAAGCTCAGTGCGGAAGGGCTAGACATATAGTGCAAATGTAAAAGTGGAGGATTTCTATTTTCTGACTGCAACTACCATGCGCTTACCACATGCACCACATTATCTGCTGTCAAGGGAAAATCTACTAGTGCATGTGTAAATTATACAATCTGATTTGGAGAAATGTCACACCATTCATATACTACAGGAAACAACACAGTGAACAAACTATTACAACGATAACAAGAGCTAAGCTAACAATAAAAAAATTGAAAAATTAAAATTTTCCACACAAAGGAAACGCTTTGTTGGTTCTCAAAGTACAATATACATTTTAAGAGAGTTATAAGAGATTTGATTGTACTGTGAATGCTTTTCTCATTCAGATAATCCAGACAAGTGCTAATGAATAATAATAATATAATAATAATAATTGAACATTATATAACTGTCATTCACTCAACTTGATGTCATCTTTTTTCCTTTATGGAACACAATCAAAGTCAACAGGGTTCAATGTTGTTTTGGGAATTACAATTTTTGGGTGAACTATCCCTCTTAGGGACTGGAAAGAGAACTCACAGATCAGTAGAATATTTTCGTTAAGTAAAATAACCACTAACGTACCACTGGTAAAAACAAAGTGCAAGTTTAAACACTATAAATACGGTTTGGCAGAACTGTCGAAAAACTGAAAGTTGATGATTGTTTTTCAAGTCAGTGGCACACTTTTTAAAGTCTTTCCTTAATTTTGACTGTATAATGACTGCTGGAGCTTAGTAAACACTTTCAGTTAAGAATCCCTATAGAAAAGTACACCACTTTTCAAAAGGAATACATAACATATACCAAAGTACCTGGCGTAGCAATCCATTTCGGTCCAACAACACACTTCTGAAGCTTTCAAGACTTGGGTACAAACGGACTAACTGTAGCATATGCTAGATTGTACCTTGGATGTGAAATTAACATTTTTTTGTAAAACAACACACAAAAAGCTTGACAGTAGCTTTATGACATTTAACATACCATCAACAGTAGCAATCTAAGTTACGACCACAGATGTGGACGTCATGGGCGAGTTTTCCCCAACATTTCCATTTCCTATACAAAATGTTCGAAAATGCTTGGTAGTAAGCAGTTCAGTAGCGTCTCCGTGGCCAGATGTGTAACGCAATTTAGGCAGCTCAGTAGCTTTTTGTCTTTTTAACATGCAGGGCTGTACGTAGAGCTCAAAGTGAGCTGCAGCAAACTGACAAGGGCAGAAACGTGAGCAAATGTGTTATTGCTCTGAAGTCTCAGTCTTTTCTATTGTATTATTTGAAATATGTATCTTGGGTATTGTGGGCAAATTTCCAATAGTACAAGATGAAATATTTGAATGTTCAATGACATTACTGAGGAGAATCCAAAGGGCTGTTGATTCCTATCAGAAGGATTTGATTATTAACTTTAAAAAGTATAGTTGCACAGCCTTGACATGAAATTGGACATTAAATGCTGCTTATATCAGAGGCTGGAGTCTTCATCATGTACTCGATTTTTCAGCTTTTCATCAGGAGAGCTTGCTTGAGTCATCCCTTTATTTGTATGCATGAGGGGGTGGAGCGTTGGTGTAAACGTGGTGCTTTACACAAGTGTCAACACCAAAAGAGCGCTAAAAACATGACATCTATCACAACGGAGAAGAGTAGCCACACAGTCAATTCTCCCTGGTTTGCATTTAGGATTTGATCCGTGAGTAATTGGTGTGTGCACGAGTTTGGGTGGAGGTGGCATGAAGAAAGAGGCAGATATTTCTCTCAGGATTGGCGGAGGTCTGTGACTGGGCAGATTGAGGATTTTACACAGCTAGGGGTCCACGATGAGATTTGTTCTTGGGATTTGCCGCCTCATTGGTGACCCCTTGCTCCTCCAGGTTGATGTTGCTGGTGGACGCATGGTGAGTCAAAGGGTCCCGTCCTTGACGATAGACGTTGAGGTATAACAGACCTGACAGGACAGAAGAATCCATGTGAGAAGACACAAATGAAGAAGAGAAATGAATGTAGGGTAAAATAATGATGGGATTGTGGAAACATGGTTTTGAAAAACTTAAGAAACTAAAAAAAAAAACTTCACTAGACCTTTTCCCATAATTGGAGCATCTCTTGGAGATCAATGTTTAAGTAACATTCAGGAACAGAATGTTTTTGCTTCAAAACTTTTGGGCTAAAATGGCAGTCATGCAAACCAAGACACATTTATCCATTGCACTCCAAGATTTCTGTGAAGTGAAATGTCTCGCATTGAATATTCACCATGCATACTAAGTAAATAATGAAAAGGCTCTTTTAACCTTCAGAGGTCAAAAGGCAAATCCATAAAGAACCCCACTTATGATAACTGTGAATGGCAAAAAGGCTGAAACGTCTTTGTGAATCCATGACCTCTGTGCATTGCCTTTTAAGTTGCTCCGTACCTATTCCTCAATTTGAACAGGACACGAGTCCTCATCTGTCCATTCCACAGACATCCAGGAAGAAAGAGAAAAAGAGAAATGGGAAATGATGGAAGGAAAAACAGAGACAGAAAAGAGAGAGAACACAGCACATTTACAGCACATCAGGAAAATCAACCAGCCATCCACAGAAAATGAAAGTTTGATTGAGAGAAGGAGGAGAAGCTTGGTGCTTAGAAATATGAGAGAAGATGATATGGTTCTTTTTAAGAAAAAAAGCACACTTTAATGCTCAGGATTTTGAAATTTGAAGTGCCAATTCAACTAAGTGATTTTCATTTTGCTCTACAAGCAAGATTTGAATGGGCACATTACTTGTGACCTCAAACAGTATATGGACACTTGAGCACCACTTAAAAATGCAAGAATGCCATTGCATTACATAAAATAACAAACCACATGGCATACTTATCAAGCAAAACATTTCACAAAAATTCAGGGTTTCTACTTTCAAGAGGCCCAAAACATTTAGTGAAAAATAGTCTAATGTATAATATGTTATATTATATTATGAATTAGTTTAACGTTTTAGGGGCATATTTACTATCAGCTTGCAGCGCAAACCCTTATTTGGCATTAAAAAAAACAACTGGCATGATTTACTAAAGACACTGGGAAATTAGCGCACACATTTTTGTGACTCACCTTATTGAATAAGCATTTGTAATGAGTTTCCCTTTTGATCTGTACATTTACGGGAGGAGAGTATTTAAATGAATCATGCAACCCATTTTGCTAAGATTTTCTCTTGTATATTCCATCATATTTGCTGCATTATTTAATGCCCCAAAAAAGCATGTAAAAGTGGGCGGTAATTAGCACCGCATTTGGTAGATTGCACTGGTCATTATATAAATGAGATGTTGCTTCTGTGTTCTTTAAGGTGTACTTTGTCAGGAAATCACCCACAGAATTTTTACTCCCATCGGCGCTTTTATTTGATTGCGCTTTAATGCTAATTTGTCCTGTTTAGTAAATCTACCCCTAAATTTACTGAATTTGACCTTTCATTTACAAAACATAAGATTAATCACAATTATTTTATTCTATAAAAATAGTTTTAAAAAGTAAATATTTTATAGAGAACATTTTATCCATGTTCATCATTTTATGTTCAATAATAGCAGGATTTTACACTTTAAGAGTAGCTTATGTGGCCAAAACCTTTTCGAGCCAATTGTATATTTTGGACTGTTTAGTTTTCACGATGAATAAAAATATGACAATGATGATGGATCGTTTTTTACAGTCTATCATGTGAAAAGCTTCATTTGTGTCCTTCCAGAGAGAATGCTTTCTCTGGATGACAGTTATCAAGAGTTGGAGATTAACAGAATATGTGAGCTGAGAAATGAAGGGATGAACGTAGAAATGAAGGGAGACGCAAAGCTACTTTGAGTTGGCAGACACTGAACATGAACTTAGCTATTAGTATGACCCAGAGAGATAGAAACAAGTCATACATGATATAAACTCACACATACACATAAACACACATAAAAAGGTTAAAGGGCATGGCCAAAGAACCAATTAACACTACACAAAATTACAGCAGGGTCAAAGTAAGGACGTGCATGAGCAGACAAAGCCAATAGTGTTTTAGAGCCAGTTGCTGTTTTAAATGGGACACCTTGAAACCGCCTCACCCAATCCCTTCCAATCAGAAAGTCCATGTTCGAGAGGTTGCCACTCACCAGCGAATCGGCCATCAGGAGGCTGCTCATTGTCCAGGCCTGTCATACAGTGGGTGTCAGACTGCCCCTGATTGTTATTGTCAAACTCTGGACAAGGCACCTCGCTCCTCCTGCGCCCACCTGCAAGCGAGGTCAGAGGTCAAACAAGAGCAGCCGAGGCAGGGCAGAGCAGCCGAGTGGAGTACAGCAGTGAGGGGTGAGAGCGATGGGGCGCAGGATGCTACTCGGCAGCCATTTAGTGATGACTGCAGTTGATGGATGCACACATACTTATGTGAGAGCGAGCAGATGCGATTGGCGCGTGCACGAGAACACAAAACACTCGGACAATCATTTCCCCCGCATTAGTAAGCATACAACAAATTAAATAAGAAACAGGTGAAAAATGTCTATGCAAAATGGCAGTTAGTTCCAAATACAAAGAAATTAATTAATTGGCCTCAATTAGTTGGCTGAACGAATATATAGCAGTGATACAGATGCACGCTTGTTATAATAAATAATAAAATAAAAGGTACAAAGCTGGATACTAATTAAAATTCAGATGCCAAAAGTGCTTGTATGTGGGCTGAATAAATAAAACATAAAAATCATAGTCATGTGGTATTTATATTTGTAGTGAGCAACCCTTGGCCCACCTGCAAACACAAGTTATTCATCAAGCAGGTGTGTAGGCAGTTTTAGAAGCTCTTGTAGATAAAGTACCACCTACATTGCAGTGTTTTGCACCTTGATCTAGTCTACAGTGTCGTGATAAGTACAGCCAGTAGCTGCAATTACCATGTTCTTTGGTGGGAGATGCACAATCTTCCTCAGTCACATCATTTCCCTAAGAAGGAAAACACAAATCTAAGTAAATATTAAGTAAATACATTAATTGCTGGATTAGGATGTTTGAATGTTTTAACCTCTGAATCCTGTTCTTCAAGAATGGCGGCCACAAAGTTATGCCCTTTTGCCTCATTGGGAATTTCCTGCGGACACATGTAAATTTGTTCTCTGTCAGACACAATATATGTTTTGCAGGAATAAACCTAGCAATAAACTTAGCAATGTTTTTGCAATGGTGATAGTTATGGTGCACGTTTTGGTTACAGTGTTCTGATGACTTTTGACCAATGAAATTCCATGACTTCCTGATGACTATCAAAATGCAATCTATCTACATAAAGTATTTTTTTGTTCAAACTAGAGGAAAAAAACATATAAAGACACTGTTAAGTGTTTCTTTTATATCACTTTATCAATTTAAATCAATAGATTTCAACTACCATACATATTTTAATAAATATTTGTATATACAACATTTTATTCCCTCTAACAACTGTCAAAATGCATTGTTTTTTGTCTGTTCAAAGTATTTTCTGAATTATAAGGCGACAAAACAAGATACCCAAAATTCCCTCAGTAAAAACTTTTGAGTCTAATATTAAAAAAAATTTTGAAACTGACTTTATCAAGTGTTGAGATGTTTGTTCTATAAATGTATGCAAATTAAAGCATATTTCATTAAATGTCTCATTTGCATATTTAATGTAATATTTTAGGAAACTTGTAATGCAAAAAAATTCTGCAATTATCAATGTAATCAATCAATTAGGTAAGTAAGGTAAAAACTATTACTTAATTTTTTTACCCAATTCACCTGCAGTGTCTCACCTTAAAGAGTATTTTCAATAAAACATAAATGTATTTATATAGCAAATTTTGGACAAAAAAAAAATATATATATATATATATATTTTTTTTTTATATTTTATATATACATTTTATATTTTATATATATTTTATATATACAAATATTTTTTTATATTTTATATATACACATAACACTCAAGCGAAAAATAAATATACTAAAATCTATACTACACTAAATATACTATATTTATGTAAGTAATACAAATATCATGCAATCGTACTTTTAGTATACTAACTTACTATCTGCTGAATTGAAAAAAATAATTTTGTACTAAAGTATATTTGACTGTGCTCAATTTAAACTATTGCAAGTATACTTAAGGTGCATTTTAAAAACCTAGCTTTTAAAGATTCATATTGTTACACCCATCCTCATTAATAGTGACATTACAACACATTGTAGGCTTATTATGTGCATTGAGAACAAGTAGTATTCCAAGTAAAAAGTCATTTTTTTTCTTTTCTTTTAGTCTCAAGTGATATGCCAGTACATATGTTAATAGATTTGAACTACACTTAGTTTAATGTTCAGCATAACTGTTATGTCTTAATTGTGGATTTTTAAAAGATTTATTTACATAAAAATAAAAAATTAGATTATTAGGTGGTAAAAAACTATAATATCAGCATGAACTGAATATAAAAAAAATAAATTAAAAATAACAAATTGTCCTGTTCTAGGCCTTCTAACTGTCTTACCTCACCCTCATGTTGGGAAGGCGCTCGGCTCTCTGCTGGGGTCTCGGCAGCCTCCTCTCCCTCAGCACCAGCCATGTAGGATCCGGACATTGAAGAGAGTGTGTCAGTGCTAATCTGAGAGTGCTGGCTATGAGAGGACGCCATTGACATCACAGACTGGGCCAGGCTGCTGCTTACTGGATCTGAACAGGACAGGAAGTGAACAGGAAGACAAACAAATGTAAATGAGCCCTGGTGTGTGTTTCAGTGAGATTTAGCTGTAATGCTGTACCCTCTGGGGAGGTGATTGTGGAGGACAGAGGGGTCCCGTTGCAGGAGGACTGATCTATGGCCCCTGAGGATGACAGGGTAATGTTGTCGCTTTCAGGAGTCACTCCAGACTGCAGTAAAATACATAACAATATATATAACAAAATAAATATGGTTTATATATTTAGTTGAAATACTGTATATACACGTTTGGGGTTAGTAAGTTTTTTTTTTTTTAGGAAGAAATTAATCCGTTCAGCAAAGATAAATTAAATTGATTGAAAGTGAAATTTAAAATGAATCCTTTTTATAAAAAATAATTCTACTTCAAATAAACATTTGAATTAAATTGATCAAATGTGACAGTAAAGACACTTTTTCACATTAATGCTGTTCTTTTGAACTTTCTGATCACCAAAGAATCTTAGAAGCGCAATTAATTTCAACAATCATAGTAATAAGAAACTTTCTTGAAACCAAATATCATGTGACTCTGAAGACTGGAGTAACAGCTGGTGAAAATCAATCTTTGTCATCACAGTTACATTTTTTTTTTTTTTTTTTATTAAATTATATTTAACAGTATTCCTGGTTTTTTTTTTTGTATTTTTGGTCAAATAAATGCAGTTTTTAAAAAAAATCTTACAGACCCAAAAATGTTAAATGGAAAAATTACAACAAATGCAAATATATCAATAAAATATGTATAGGAAAGAATATATAATATACACCTCTTGCTGATCTAAATGCAGTTTTCTCCTGCACGTTTGCACTTCAGACTCACTGCATGACTTCTCATCCTCCTCCTCGGGCAGCACTGAAGAATTCTGGGAGAGGGATCTAGAGAGTTCCCAGAATACATGATTAGCAACGACACATTTATCTGCCTGCTTCCTAAGCCCATAATTTAACCTTCAGGAAAGTGTTTTAGTAACACCCAGCAAATGTTCTGTAGACATTAAACAACAGTTTTTTTTACAGTAATACCGAAATACTACACCATTCAATCCTTCAGTTAGGGTTCACTCACTTAGAGCCGCTCTTCTTGTGTTTCACATTCTGGCTGGAGTTGACAGAGTGTTCTAGCGGAGAGAGGGAGCGTGCGGGCGTGTGGTAGCTATCACTGCCATATGTGGGCACAGATCCAGAATCGTGGCCCCTGGTGAGGCCCTGAAGTGGAGGAGCAGATGGCGACGGGTTTAGGGGCCCATTCAATGCCTCCAACAGGGACACAGCTTCATAGCCTGGTGGGATGTGCTCTGATGCCTGTAGTAAACATACATGTGGCTGTGAGCAACAGTACTTTTCAGAAGCATATTAACATTTTCACTTTTTGAAGGAATAGATGATGCAAACAGATGATTTGTAGGTTTTAGGATTAAACTGTGTACCTTACTTGTATTAGAGAGTGTCCCGCTACTTAAACCATTAACCTTAATGCAATGTTAAATATGCAAAGGCCTTAAAATGATCAGTATGAAAATTTGTTGTACACTTAATGAACTGAAGCAAATTAAGTTTAGCATTTTTTTATCATGTTAAAATATGAATATATAATATGATACACAGGGCATTTGAGGACAGCGCTGCATTATGATTTACCGAGTGCTCCTCTGAATCTGATGTCTGTGAGGTGATGACAGGGTTGAATCCAGTAGGTGTGAGTGGGCTCAGTTTTTTCCTCATCGCTCGAATTTGAAGGAGGGCACGAAACGCTATAGGAATTAAAAGGACAAATATGAAATGAGTCTATTTTATCTGAAACAATACTATCAGTGTCAGTATATCCAATGTTTCAAATACCCGCCACAACATTTATGTATGAGACACTACAGATGCAAATATAATTTAAGCAAAATTTAATTGTCATAAATATAATGATCTCAGTAATAGAGTCCTGTTGAGTGAGTTTAGTACAGGGGTAGGTGCTTACGAAGTCGACAGATGGGGCAACAGTTGGCCTGGTAACGCAGTGTGTCTGCGCAGGCATTGCACAGGCACAGGTGTCTGCAGGGCAGGATAAGTGTGTCCCGCACGTCCGACAAACACACCACACATTCAGCGCTGTTGTCGCTAATCTCATCTTCTGCCACCTGTGAACATGAGTCTTTCATTTGTCATATATTGATACTAATTAATGAATGCAAGATTAGAGGTAACAGATGCTGTCCTTCTATATCGATATGGAGAGAGTAGTGACAACTATATCACAGAATAAAGAATAAGCATAGATTTATAAGAATAAAGTTTATTAAACAATACTATATTTATTAATCATTTTGGTAATTTAAATCATTCTACTGTCCATGAATCTGATTCAGTGATGATGATTTACCTTTGATTCTTGACTGTTGTATTTGTTCTCTATACCGTAGATCTCCTGCAGAAGGTAACTAACACCATCAACCTAAGATAAAATCAGATGAATCAGATTATTATTAAAACATTTTATTTGAATTACAAAAACCATTCAATATTAAATTACCTTCTTTAAAAGCTATATGATTACATAAATAGTAAGAGAGCTCTTACCACTTGTTTCTGTTTCAGAGGTTTTACACAGTAACTTCCATCCATATGCTAGGAAAAAAAGACAGTAACATTATACAAACGCTAACATTACATTTTTTTGTTAGGTAAACTAAACTGGTAATAATTATGTTAATAATATTGTTTAATATGACTGAATCAATCTGATTGCATTAGTTTACACCAACATAGATCATTTTAATGTTAGATCAGGTAGAAAGAGTACAACCTTACTTTTTTTCTTTTTTTTTTACATTTAATCTAGTCCTTATTTGTATACTAATTAACAAATGTGGAACACTGTATGAATGGAAACATTTACAAAGATATTATTTTACAATACTGTTTAAAAATTAAGTTTCAGAATATAATTTAGCAAGGACATATTAAACTGATTAAAAGTGACAGTAAATACTTTTACATTGTTACAAAGTATACTCATCAAAGAATCCAGAAAAAAAAAATCATACTTCCCACAAATAAATTAAGCAGCTGATTTCAAAAATCTAACAAACCCCAAACTTGAACATTAAAAAACATTTAGTTTTTTTTACACAAAAAGCATACCTTCTCAAAGGTTGCAAGAAGAACATGGGAGTGTCCCAAGTGTTCTGCACAACAAAAACAAATATATTAATTTCCAGATATATATATATATTTTACATAATATATGTGATTCCACAAAACTCACCATCTCCCTCATCCACTACTGCTTGAAGAACCATGGGGTAGATGTCTTTATCCATGTCAAACAAAAGCTGTGTAACAAATAACAATCACATTACCAGATTTACCCACAGTCCTCTAAGGACATGCATTATGAATCGTTCAATTTATTTCATTAAAAGATTAAACCAGTCTGACCTATTTTTAACCTCTATCTAAAAAAGTCAAAAACACAAAAGGTCACAGCTAGCAGATGTGTTACCTCCTCATCTGCCCACTCTGATAAGTTGACATAATGAGAGGGCAGACAGAACTGTTGGCAGACGCCGCGTTTGAAATGCACCGTCTCTGACTGCAGAGAGCTGTCCTGTGGCAAGTATCTGTCAACAACAAACAATGAACAGAGCAATATAACCTAAGCTTTGATGTCATTTCCCAACTTGCTGTTCTCTGATCAACCAGGAAAGGCTGGGTTTGAAGTGTGTTATTTAGAAATAAAGAAAAAGGAATGCTTAAAGTGTGTCTAATGCTCAACTTACATTGGCACACCATTGTGAAACTCTTCAATGGCTTGGTAGTATATAGTGATGGCAACTTGTGTGTCGGCATCAAAGGTAAACTCAATATTATAGCAGCTGTGGCTTTTCCCAGCTTCCTGTCCAGGAAGCTTCATGTCTTCACTACATCTGCAGAAAAAAAATTATGAATATAATTTATTATATTCATATATTATATGTATTATTATATTTTATATCTATATCTATATCTATATATATAGATATATAATTAATTTTTTTATATTATATGTATTATTATATTATATATAATATATTTTTATATACATATATAATAATATATTATAATAAATTATATTCATATATTATATATATATATATATATATATATATAATTTTTTATAATTGTGTGGCCCATGTTTTAGTTTTGAAGCTTTGAAAATGTTACACTGCACACTTAAAAACTGAAAAGATCTGAACAATTAATATTAATATTAATTATTGAAGAAATGTTCTCATATGGAAAAAATGTATGGCTTATCTTGCACTAAACAGATTTTCATCTAATCAAATGCTTCATACAGTAAGATACAAAATACAAGTAACGACTAAACGTAAAGCCATGTAGCTATAACTTGTCCCACCCAAATGTGCTGTTTTATTAGATATGTCAAAAAAGGAACTCATCACATAATTTCATTAAGAGCTCTGTCAGGTATAGTTAAAATATTAGCCATGAAAATCTCACCGGACAAGTCGCAGAGTGTCTTTACGGATGTTGATGAGACTGCGGAGGGTCTTAACCGGCTCATGTGGAGGGGGAGCATTGTAGGGGAACTACAAATAATAAGAATCAAGAGTGAGGGTAAAGTTATTAATTATAATATATGAGAAGCACTTTGTTCTGTTTTATCAGTTCACATATCTGATAACCATGTATGATCCCTTACAAAACTGAAAAATAATCTGGAAACAAAGCCACATTAAAAGGAAGCGGATGTACACACATCTCCTAACAAGCTGTTGTGCTGATTCATGCGTGTGTGTGTGTGTTTGCCCTGGAAAAATGCAATGCACAGGCATGCCCACGTGCCAGAGAGACATCAAGAGTGTGTTCGCGTGTGGGTCAACACTGGGTGAGCGTGTCGCGTCCCCTTCCCCCTCCCTGAAGTTCAGACTGAATGTGGCTCTCTGTATTAAATCCACAGCATCACTAGGCTGTCTGTTTAGAGACGGGCCTGGCAGCTAATGCATACAGTATAAATAAAAGACTGCATACAGAAATACACAAACACTGCACACATACATATCAGGATAAAGATCTGGATAAAGCAATAAGTACATCCGATACACTTACATGTGATTTTTGGTCATGCATAATCCTGAGAATTATAAAAGCTTCCACCAATATATAGTAATTTACATTGAACTAACCTGAATATTCAGTTAAAGTAACAAGCCGAGCAAATATGAGTCTGAAGTATGAGTAAAATATCTATTTAGAAGACTTTTTAAAAATAGATTAATGAATCATATTTAGATGTCAGGCTTTATATGGGTTTCGTAAATATGCATGAAACTGCATTAATTCTTGTCTCATTTCTTATGAAGATATTTATTTTGAAATGTCTTTATGCTAATATTACAAATCCTTAAAAAATAATACAAATTGCATATAATAAAATAAAATTAAATCATTATGAGAATCACACATTTTTTTTATATCTATTAAAATATATGTATTTAAATGAAATAAAGGCATATTGTTGATCATTTCTGGAAATGGGATCACACCAGCTAAAATCAATGAACAGAGCAAAAACGGCTTTCATGACCTTCAATAAATACGGCTGCATCTGTTACCAGGAAATGAAATGCAATCTTACCACTACTGGTCTGTTGCCTAGGAAGTTGAGGTCAGTGTTTTCACCAAAGAGGTAGCCTTCAGGATGAGTTGAATCAAACTTCTCTCCTCCCATAATGAAATGGCTAGCAAAATAACTCCCTGCATGGCAATAAACAGACTGAACGTTACAGATATCGAACAATATTAAACAACGAACTGGTTTTAAGTAAAAAATATAACTTCAACTGGCTATGTTGTATTACACCAACACCAAATCATGTTATCAACAGATCAGGCAGAAATAAGCTGCTTCTTTTGTGCAAAAGATACATAATTAATTTTTTAGCAACAGGCTGACGATTAAATGGTGTATGAAACCATTATTCTTCCAAAGTGATGTTTGGCCACAAGACAAGTGTTTCTAAATGTAAATGAAGACAGATAAAGCAGACTGGAGAACTAATAGATTAAAGAAAGACAAGCTCAAGGGCAGACAGAGGATAGCAGCCGCCATGGGAAGATACAAGGGTAGATAGATGAACAAGCTTGAAACTGGAGCAGGAGGTAGCAAGAATCAGGCACAAGTCCCAAGCTGCACATATGGGCTTAAATATCTAGTGACTTGTGGTAACATACACTGACATCTTCTTATCTGCATGTCTTCTCAAATTTCCAAAGATTTGTTAAACAATCATTCTACAACTGATGAGTGCTGGATTTTCTAAACATACAGGGAAATACTGTTATCTAAAAATTAACACCATACATTTATATATCCAAAAATCCATGTAAACCACATACGCAAAATAAATTCCATTTACATACAGTGAAAACTCTTTTTAGATCAATTTAATGGTGATTACATAATCTTCTAAAATATTTGCTCTGATTATGCTGCATTTCAGTAGACTGTAGACACAGCACCACTGAAATGATGAGCCCCATTAAAAGACAAGCATCTATGGGCCTACTCTGCCTTTCAGAGACAGACTTGCTGACCATGAAACAGTGGGTGGTGGCTCAGGCCCTCTGGAGTTCAAATGAACAGAAGGACCCTGTCAGTTTCAATTAAAAAATGTATTTAACTAAATGAACCAGGCCAATTTTACTGTTAATGCCAATAAAATTGTGTGTGTGTGTGTGTGTGTGTGTATATATATATATATACATATAAAGGAGTAGGCCTATACAGTCTGAGCAAGCTTGTGTTTCTCTATTGGGTCAGTTTATTTCTTTAGATAAGTACATGAATAAGAACTATATTTTATTCTAATGACGAAACGATCCATTAACGTAAGATTAAATAAAATATAATATTTAAAATTGAAAATGTTCTCACCGGATTTGGGTGGGTATCTGTAAACAGAATTGGATGGTATATCGACCTCCTCCACTCCTGCATTCTGACGGCTTGTCAAAGCTCCCATTTCCAAAAGCTAAAATTTTAAATAACACTTAATGATTGCGATCCTACTGCTGCTGCGTCTTCTTTAGTCCGAACGTCTCCATCTTTCACGCAAGAGGCCGTTTTTTGCTCTTCGCTTTTGTATTTTTGGCCATGCACAGGATTAGTTGGTGCTCTTAATGCCCTGTAAGCTCCGCACAGAGTCCCTCGTTGTTTTGTCTGCAGACACAAGCTGCTTTTTGCGTCCTGCAGACTGTAGCCTTATTATAAGGCTGTCTCTGCCTCCGTGGTCGGCATCCTTGGCTAAGTTGCAAAGCGGAGTGATGTGCTCTCTATATGACACAGTTTTTCGGTATGTTTATCATCATCATCATCCCTGTATCCTCTCTACTCCGAGCGCTTGAGCGATGGGATGCAGATGCGTATCGGTGATGTAGAAACAGAATAAGAGGGTAGAGATGCAGTGGACATTAACCATTTCTCTAAATGGGCGGGGCTTAGAGGTCCGGCTGTTGCTATATATATATATATATATGCATGAATAAAAAAAAAACAGGAGACATGCTCTTTCACAGAAACGTATAGCTAGTGTTGGAAACGTTACTTTGGAAATGTAATAGGTTAAAAGTTAAAAGTTGGTCTATGTGAAATGTAATTGCCTATGTAGTGTAACTAACATATTTTTAAAAGGTAGTAGCTATGATGATGTTTTTAAAATCAGAACACTGCAGTTATGAAAGGAAACACTAGCACTTAACAATGGCTTGGAAAAAAAGTTAATAAATAAAATAAATAAATAAAAAATTATAAATAAATAAATAAATAAAAAGCATATAGCCTAGGTATCGAATAAGCATATGTCCTATTCTGTGTACTAAACTCAGGGGATCAGATATAACGTTAGACCCTTTGTAACGTTAATTGTTAACATTTTCACAAGTGACTGCAGTTACACGTTTTCTCAGTAGCCTAGCGTTAACTGATTACAGTCTGCTTACATTTACTTTGTATTTAAATTAGGCTACGTAATTTAGTTAGGCCTACACGTAACTTGTTACTTACCAGCACTGCCTATGTAAATGAAACATTTATCATTATATCACTTCCACTATCAATTCTCAATAATTTTTTTTCAACGGAAACAACGGGTTGTGACGGAAGCATACGCAGGTGGTACCTGTTACTTTTCTTTGCGCTGTTGAGGATAAACCAATCACAGTCGTTTGCGGGTAGAACATGATGACTTTTAAAAATCGTTTAACGGACATTGGTTTGACGGCTTTTAATTAATACGTCATATTATTAATGATTTAAATTAATAAATTTATAAGGTTATTTGTTTAGTATAGAAAGGTCTTCAGTAAAACAAACACATTCCTGAATGTGAATGTAGCTCAGTTGAGTATTACGCTCCCTGGGCCGCAAGGCGCCCCCTTCTGGAAGTATATGTTATGTCTCGACAGAAATATTTCAGACTGTGAGATTTGCTGCTCAATGATCAGTGCTGTATTACTGTCCTCAGAAGCGCTATTGGCCACCCCTGACGTCAGGCTTAAATCCAGACTTGAGGTTTTGCGCAGTACAAACACATCCTACCTCCGCAAACGTGACCTTCCCCGAATTTCTGAAGTGATTCACTGCAGTGCAGTCAACCTCAACTGGGGTTCATTAGTGGCCCTTGCCTTGTGTCAGCTCTGTTTCAACTGAAACTGAAATGCATTATTATTTTTTTTTTTATATTATTAGCAATAAAAAAAAAATACATTTCACTGGCAAGCTACAGCAGCAGTTAGTTTGCTTTGGGAGAGCAACTGTAAGATTTTCTTTAGTTTCCTCATTTTGTTTTATCATTATTGATAATTTATTTAACTGATTAATTTTATCATTAGATGTATTTAGTTTATACCAGTTATCACTTATTTATAACACATGTTATGTGCTCTTAATCGTATTATTGTGGCAACAATGCTGATTAGACAAAATCTTGACATTCTAGTTAATTCTATAATAAAAGGCATATTTTATTTTAGAAGCACTCTAAAATAATACTTTATTTATACTTTTGTTTATACTGTGAAAAATGTTAATGTAGATATGTCTAAAATATGAAGTTTCTACCGCATTATATTAATGTAGAGTATTTATTCTTTAATTACTAATTTATTTTTATATTTCTTTAGTTTTAACAGGTTGAGATTACGTTTAATTTTTAATATTTTATTTTTTGTTTTATGTTTTCTCCCAAACTTGTCCATGAACCTATCTACTTTTAAAGGAAACAGTTAGTTTAACAGTTTGTTAAACTGGGCTGCTGTATTAAATTTGGGAGATTTTAATTAAAGGAGATAAACGCATATTGGTGTCAAATAAATCATCGTGTTCGCTACATTTTGTTCAAACTCGTGCTAAATTTGCAGGTCTTTGTTCCCGGACGATATTGTGAGATCAGGTAACTTGTAGTGTCACTTTAATACCAGAAGTGGCGGTATTTGCGCTCCTTGCAAAGAAAATAAAAGCTAACCTTCACCAACCGCGGACATCCGGTTACCGCCATTTTAGAGAGTTATCTGCTCTCGGCGTGTTGCTTTGGACGCTCCCGAATGGTTTGCTATTTTTCCTGATCATCTCGCTAGCAGCTCTTTTATTTCTCGCACAACTTATTGCAGTAGGGTTAGTAATTCACGATGAGTTACGGCAGACCTCCGCCCGACGTCGAGGGCATGACATCTTTAAAAGTCGACAATCTGACGTACCGCACGTCTCCTGAAACGCTGCGACGGGTTTTCGAAAAGTACGGCCGTGTTGGGGACGTCTACATCCCCAGAGACCGGTACACAAAAGAGAGCCGCGGGTTCGCCTTTGTCCGTTTTCATGATAAGCGGGACGCGGAGGATGCAATGGACGCCATGGACGGCGCGCTGCTGGACGGGCGGGAACTGCGCGTGCAGATGGCGCGATACGGTCGCCCGCCAGATTCACATTACGGCCGCCGTGGAGCCCCGCCGAGGAGGTATGGGGGACATGGACGAAGAAGCCGAAGGTAAGGCCTAGATATAGTCCCTTTGTCCTAATATCTTCGTTTTAAACTTATGCAAGTTAACCGTGCAGTTCAAAGATCACATCTGCGGCCTTCAAATTTGAGGCCTTAGGCCTCGAGGTTCTAAAACACCATGTGTTATACCGTTACGTTGTTCCCTGTTTTGCTTAAATGCGATCTGCTTGATTAAAATTAGCAGCTAAATTAATTCAGATTTCGTTTCTATTTTTTAACTGGAGTATAATTTCCGTTGTTTTTTCTCATTTTGGCGATGTTCCAAACAATTGCTCAACATTGATTCGCTATCAGTTTTTGAGTCGGTTCTTTAGAATCGGTTCTTTTGAGTCGGTTGTAGCCGTTTGGAAGTCAAACTTATTCCGAGCGTTTTCGTTACAGCACGTTTGTTAAAAGACATTACGTATCTAGCCCACGTGATAACCGCTTTTAAAATGGGTTCGAGCTCCTTGAATCTAATTATGAGGAATATTCTTGTGTATTGCTGTATTGTGTGGTTATTAGCGCTTTACTTGTATTACTGGTTTTAACAAGATATTAAACCGTTTTGTTAGGGATTTAAACCGCGAAACGTAATTCTTGTGTATTCACAATTTAAATGTGCAAAATCTAGGTTTAACGTGTAAAAAAAGCTGCTGTTTGTTTGTGTAAAAAAACAATCCGTATAATAATTTGTTCATTGTCTATGTTTTTAGCCGTAGTCCTCGGCGCAGGAGGCACAGCAGGTCTAGGTCCAGGAGCAGGAGCCGGTCCCGTTCCCGTAGCAGATCCCGCTACAGCCGATCCAGGTCCAGGACCTACTCCCGTTCCCGGTCCAGGTCCCGTTCCCGCTCCAAAACCCGCACACCACGCAGAAGCAAGTCCAAAACGGCATCCAGGTCCCGTTCGAGGTCTAAGTCCAAGTCTCGCTCCAGGAGCCATACTCCCAGATCCAACAAAGGATCCAAATCACGATCCAGATCGAGAAGCAGACCCAAATCTCCAGAGGATACTGGAGCCCCTGCTGAATCCTGAAATGTAGGTGAGCCCCTAATGATTTGTATTAAAATGTTATTTTCTTGCAACTGGAGGAGTTTGTATTGTCATCCAAGATTGTAAGGACAAGTGCATCTCCTAGTTTTATTTTATTTTTTTATAAATAGCTTAATAGTAGTCATGAACTTTTTGTTTTAAGCAGACCAGCTAATGACCCCAATGTAACTCATGCTTGAAGTGGGGTAAAGTGAAGGCATGCATAGCTCACTGATCACTTTCAATGGCTGCTTAAAATTTATATTGTTTTGCCCCTCTACTTTTCTCTTTCTCCAAGTCTTTCAAGATATCTGCAGATCTAGTAGATCGGTAGATGCATCATCTTAAAGGAGGTTTCAGGTTTTACCCAAATTTAGTTTGATGGAGCTGTTATTCACAGCATTTGTCTGGTATCTCCGTTTCTGCATGACATTTTAAGGGTTTATTTTTTATTCGCATCCTAAACCTCACAATGGATATTTGATTTGGAGCAGTCATGGGTATAACACCGTAAGTATATTTGTTTTGAAACGTGTACCAGCCAAAATCCATTGATTTCATCTAAATGTGGAATTCTTTCCTCCAAGCTGCTGATTCCTGTTTGCAAAAGAGGAGTTTGGGGCAGTTTGAGAGCAGTTAGTGTGTGATCCGACCATTGGCTGCCTGCTGCTGATTGGCGGTTGCTATGGAGCAGGTCGGTCTCATTGAGTGTTGAGGTGGTGTTGAGGTACGTCTGCAGGACAATGGACTGAGACCTTTTCATCATCCTTGTCACAAACTCATGTCTATCGTGGCATAGGCAAAACGGGATGGATATGGGGTGTGTTCTCAGAGCTAGTTTAAGCTGTCTGGCAGCTGGGTGTCTAATTTTGATCATGTGTGTAATTTAATACTCTTTAAGTAATTTGTTAGTTTAGGAATTAGTTGGCTTGTTCTAACTGCCAATAAATGATGCCTCAGCTTGCCAACACTTAAAGTGGCTATGAGAAATTAATTTCACCCTCAGGTTTGTTGGCTCTCTATCCATGAGGTTTCTTGCAGAACAAACATCAGGTACATGCGGTTTCTTGCAGAACAAAAATAAAACAATTTGGCTAGTTTCTCGTTATGTGTGGAAAGAGTGCCTGTTTGTTCTGTATAAATGAGGACCAGCTATCGAGCGTTGCGTAACATGCAATGCCTCGCTTTATGACGGTTACTGTAGAACCTCCTCTGTTTTAGTCTTTGTAACTAACTTAACTCTTCTTTTCTTCTAGATGATGTCAGCTGGTTGAATCTTCGAAGATTGCATCGAACAGATGTCCGTCTGAGGATACCCAAATTATCCATAAATCAGACCGAAAGGTTATTGTAATTTGGTCTAAATCTTTTTAATGAGGTTTTTTTTTCTTCCTCCCCTCTTTGTATTGCCCACTATTGTTTTTGTATCATACATTTGAATTTCATGTGATTTATTAAATGATCTTTATGCCTAAAATTGGGCTACTAGGTGAAATCACTTCTCTCATTTTTGGTAGTTTGTTTGTTTTTCTCCCAGACTAAAGTAAGTTCATTTTTTAATCCAGTTTTTTTTTTTGTTTTTTTTTTGTTCTTAATAAACATTTATTAATGGACAATTTTGGATGTTGTGAAATATTTTTTTTTGACCTTTTTAAAGGACTGGGTAGAGACTGTAATTTGGCCACTAAAATATGTAAAACCGTGACATCATAAAGATTGCTAACAGAGCAGGTGTTGCGGTTTAAATGGAAAATGTCACAACATGATTCTAATATTCTCTCTTGTGTATTTTCTATGCACTAGGCGCAGTTGCGTAGCAGTTGAGTTTTGCTGGTTAGCTGTTAAGGTGGCGTGTTGCGGTGCAGAGTGCTTGGCTGTTTCCAGTATTCTCCTGATTGCTCCTGTGTAACGCCTTGATTTGATTTTCTTTAAATTTGGCTGCAGCATTTTATTCTTTTTGCAGAAAGATCCTGTGCAAGTCCTTTTGTGAAAACCTATTATAAGGCGGATATCTGAGCTTATTTCACATCTCCGGAAGTTCTATAATTTGTGACATGCTCACTTGGTCATCATTTCCATGTGAATGATAATAAAGGTTTTCTTTCTCTGAGCATGGCTGATTTGATGTATACCTAATTTTTACTAGTCTGTCAGTGTCTCTTATGTAAAGAAGTTAATTAAACCTTCCTTAACTGGAAATAAATTGTGCATTGATACACACAGCACTGGTACATGTGATCTCATTCATAGCTTCACTCAATGGCTTTTGCTAAAGGTTTATTGAAAAGTAGGTTCCTCAGAGACCGCAAAAATTTTTTTACTTGGGGTATATGTACAATCAGACAACTTATGGACTTGAAATGTTATAGTAATGTTTCACTCCCAAGTCCTAGTAGTAATTTGCTAATGAAGTCAGTAAGAAATTACATTTTCCTAAATGTGCATCAATTTCATAAGCAATTAATACATGCCGTTTAATTTTATTTTCAAAATGTCAGCGGAGACTTTTTTTTTGGTGTTGCCTGCAGCACTTCTCCAACCATTTAGTCCACTAAACCCACCCTTCAAGCTCATTTTCATCCATGTTTGTGTGCAGTGTCCACATTTTGAAATTCAATACAGTTTCAACCATACTTGTCACAATATACAAGTACTCACATGTCACAATATAAAGATGTCACTACTTCCATCGTGATTTTAATATCTCATGTAAATTTTATCAAATGGCTCATCACCTAAGGTTTTTAATTGGCCTTTATCTAAGGTATAATTGAACCCACTGGTATTATGACCTTGGTAACTAATTGGGCTTTTTTCACAATTGTTGCTGTAGACTATCTATACATTTATATTTACATTTATTGTACGTTGGTTTTCTCAGGTCAACCCTCTTTCGGGTATTAGATCATTAAACCTTGGAAGTAATACTAAGCTGTACGCATCTTTTCATTGATCCAGTCAATGAACTTAGTGACACGTGCATAGATTCCTGGCCTGTTCTTCTTTCCACAGCTGTCCCCCCAACTCACAACACCATAGATGTAATGAATATCATCCTTCTGACAAACCAGGGGTCCACCAGAGTCACCCTATAAAACGTGGAAACAATGAGTAGCTATATTGGGTCATGAGTTTGCAAAATAAGTTTAAATAAGATGTTTTATGAATAAATAAAACATTTCCTGAAAGACCAGAACCTATTTCAGACTAAAACGCACCTGACAAGAGTCAGTCTTTCCCTGCATGTATCCAGCACACATCATGGAATCATCCAGTCTGTTCCCATACACATTACGAGACATACAGCGCTTCTGTGAGATTAAGAGAACTTTAGCATCCAGCAGCTGAGGAGAGACATCATACCCTGAAAAAAGAAAAAGTCACAGATGACTTATTTTTAGAGATACAGTGAATTGGTTAATGTCTGCGGTGAAAATAGAAGCCAGAAGCCACACCTTTTTCAGTCACTCCATAGCCTGATATGGTGCATAGTGTTTCATCAGGGAATGAATCGGTGGGGAGACAGGCTGCCTTAACAGACCTGGTCTCATTTGCGCACCGTCCATTTATTGCCTTTAATTTCAACAGGGCTGACATAAATGAGAATCAAAAGCATTGAGGTTGATATAACTGTTTTTTAAAAATATCAGTAAAACTGTAGCCTGCTAACAATTCACTTCATCTGAGGTTGTTTTTTTTTTTTTTAACCCCGGGTAAATCTATGGTTTGTGTGAATTTAAGCCATTTAATTAAATGATTGAAATACTCTTGAGAAGACTTACGTAAAAATTTATTTTCCACTGTTTTTTGACAATAACTGACTATTGTTATTTTATGTATACTTTTATTGCATGGGTTTTTTTTTTATGCATAAACAAAAAAAAAAATCTAAATTAATTCAGAAGAATTGTGAAGTACATTGGATTCAAAATTATTTATACACCACTCAAAAAAATAAATAAAGGTAACACTAAAATAAAACACCCTAGATCTGAATGAAATATTCTTATTAAATTATTTGTTTTTTACATAGTTTAATGTGCTGACAAGATCACATAAAAATTATCAGTGGAAATCAAATTGAACTAATACTCCAAAGAAATGCCACCCCACACCATTACTGGCCCACTGCAAAACCGGTCATGCTAGAGGATGTTGCAGGCAGCAGAACTTTCTCCACGGTGTCTCCAGACTCTCACGTGTGCCCAGTGTCAACCTACTTTCATCTGTAAAGAGCACAGGGCGCCAGTGGCGAATTTGCCACTGGCAAGAAGCACAACCCCCACATGTGGACGTCCACCCTCATGGAGTCTGTTTCTGACCGTTTGAGCAGACACATGCACATTTGTGGCCTACTGGAGGTCATTTTGCAGGGCTCTGGCAGTGTTCCTCCAGTTCCTCTTTGAACAAAGGTGGAGGTAGCAGTCCTGCTGCTGGGTTGTTGCCCTCCTACGGCCTTCTCCACATCTCCTGATGTACTGGCCTGTCTCCTGGTAGCACCTCCATGCTCTGCTGACAGACACAGCAAACCTTGATGTGCCATTTTGGATGAGCTGTACTACCTGAGCCACTTGTGTGGGTTGTAGACTCTGTCTCATGCTAGCACTAGAGTGAAAGCACCGCCAGCATTCAGAAGGGACTAAAACACCAGTCAGAAAGCACAGGAACTGAGAAGTGGTCGGTGGTCACCACCTACAGAAGCACTGCTTTATTTGGGGTGTCTTGCTAAGTGCCTATAATCTCCACCTGTCGTCGATTCCATTCACACAACAGCATGAGAAACTGATCGTCAATAAGTGTCGGTTTCTAAGTGGTCAGTTTGATTTCACAGAAGAGTGACTGACTTGAGTTACATTGTGTTAAGCGTTCCCTTTATTTTTTTGAACAGTGTATAATAAATATATTTACAAATGTGTATACAAACTAATTTATTAATTGTATTACTATAATATTTTATTGTTAAGATTGTTCTGTTAATTTACTGGATAAAAATTAGATATGGTTATTTAACGTTTTCTTGTTACACTAGATTCCAAGGGTGAGTATTATGTTATATTACTATTACATTAATAATAAAAATGCAGGGCATCCACAAGTTACCAGAGCTGATATTATGAATAAATAAAAAATACTGTATATATATATATATATATATATATAAAGGAAGATTAGCAATAATAATAAACAACAAATCACACACATCAACTTGTGCATTTTCTGTATTCTATAATTTCACATGAAATAATTACATCTAAATAAAAATATAATATAATTTTGTTTAATGTTGTTTCCTATACATATATATATATATATATATATATACATTTTTTTTTTTTTTTTTTTTTTTTTGAGAAAAAAGTTTTTCCCAACACTCTTTTGGTATGAAATTCTAAACAGCCATTGGCTGCAGACCTGCCAAAGCCCTGTGCTATTCCTCTTCTAACTTTATTTAAAGTTTTGCAGATGTAAAGTTCTGAAGATAATGTGTTTAGACTTTCTCAAGTTCCTTAAGTGAAATTTGCGAGGACGACTCTTCTCTTATCTGCCTTCTCTTCAGCCTCATCATCAGACGTATCAAAGTGAAACTCTCACTCCAGAATAATCAGCTTCCATCAGATACAGAGCTGCTGGCTGCGGGTGAAAGCGTGCGGAGCCTGTGCTGCTGTAACATCCTAATCAGCCGTCCTCTCTGAGACTATTGTCTGCAGCGCTGCAAAAAACACTTTATGGGAAATGAATGCAAATGCTGCAGCATGCCAGAAACATTTCACACAAATGGAGAAGTGCTTCATTGCTGTTGACAGAGGTCCAAAAACAGGCACAGGGTGTGTGTGTGTGTGTGTGTGTGTGTGTGTGAGAGAGAGAGAGGAAGAAAGAGAGAGACAGTGTGTGTGTGTGTGTGTGTGTGTGAAATACAACACTAAAAGCAAAGCAGGGAAATATTTAGGACTGATGCGTTGGGGAAAGCGTAGTCTTCAAAAATGGAAGGGAAATGAAAACGTCCAGCGAGGCTACCAGTGTTTTCTGCCAGTCTTTTGTGTCAAAAAATATGCTGCTTTTGATATTTTCAGTCATTTTACAGCCGACGTGATTCAGATGAAAGTAAAGCATTTTTTCAGAGCAGGTGTTTTGGAGCATGTGTGTGTGTGTGTGTGTGTGTTGGGTTTGGAGTGTGGTTAATCGGGAAGGTCAAATCTTCAAAGTGAACATCTGGCTGCAGAATCTGTGCTGTTATGAAGCTCTGGAGAATTAGATGTGTTTTCAGACACAGTGAGAACTCAAACCTGCTTCACAGTAAAACTTGCTGCAGGACCGCTTCAGTGTTTAACACCCAGCTCTGTTCCCTTCAGTTCCTCATGGAGAGGGATTTTAAAAAAAGAGCTCCATGAAGATAATCGACATTACAGACTCTGATACAAGGCTGAGCACTTCACAAGTGATGCATCAGATACAGCATTAGAAACACTTGGATTAAAAAAAAAAAAAAATGATTGTTAAAATAGTGATAATAATTATTCTAGAATATTTTTATAACATCAGAACTCACTGTATTATGAAAGCCTGCTTCCAACACAGGTTAGAAAAAAAAAAAAAAAAGATACATTCATATTTTTTTTCTATTTCAAAAAAGAATAATCATAAATAAATAAGCTTGCAAATCTTGCTTTTTATTTTATTTTTTATTTTTGTTTGGCAGATATATTTTTTCCTACAAATTCTGAGTTGATATCTTGTTTTTTTTTTTGTTTTTTTGAAAGTTTATGTCTCACAATTCCAGCTTTTATGTTTAAAATAAGAATCAACTTTTATTCATTCTCACTATTTAACTTTATCTCACAATTTATTATTATTATTTTTTTTTTTTATAATAATATATGTGTTTGTGTATATATATCATTGTCTCACATTTGACTTTCCATAATTGCAAGTATGCACAGTACAGCTGCTCCAATGTGGTACATGCCCAAATAAACATGGTCCATGCTCATACAACGGTCGGTTTCAGGAAGATCTACCTAGAGTTTAGTGTCCTAAGATGAATACGAGATGTGATGCAGTGCCGCACTGACGGGTTCTGCTGCACTGCTGCGTGTCGAAGCCGTCTGCCGCTCCTCATCCAGAGATGATTTCATATTCGAGAGATGCGGAAGCATCTGCTGCTCCCAGAACAGCGGCGCGAAACTCGATCTGCTGCCCACCTGGACGCGCAGGACGCACGAGACGCACAGGTGTCACCTCTGATCCAGCAGCTCGAGCGGCGCGCGCGCGTGCGTGTGTAAAATGAGCGCGTGAGAACTGTTTTTTTTTTGGATCTGTTCACACCTGTCGTGCTGAAATCCGCGGTGCTGGGATTCTACCTGAGCTCCGGAGAAAAGCGCGTGCCAAAGAGAGAGAGAGAGAGAGAGAGAGCGGACCTCTGGTCTTCTGGCGCTGACTTCAGGTCAGATGTAGAGCATCTTCCTGAAACGGCTGCCATCAGCGGTCATTCATCTGCGACATTACAACAACATTAGCAACTAAAAGCGAAGAGAAAAAAACCTGACGCTGCAGTGAACATATTCCTACAATTCGCATGTGTGTTTCTCATATTTAGCTCACATTAGAAACAACAACGGGATAATATGACAAAAAAAAAACAAATAAAAACACATCTGCTGTCTCTAACAATAAACAAACATTCTGATTATTCCATATTGGACATGAATGATTGATTAATGGATTTAATTCTGGTTAATGTAGGGCACAGCAGAAATGGCTAAATAAATAAAAGAGGTATGAGGTTTTGTAAGTGTAACATCTTTTTTAACAAAAAATATTGAAAATGCATTGGTGTTTTGGTGAATTATGTCACAAACACAACACATAACACAATTTTATTATTTCCAAAATAGTATTAATATTTTTTAATTATTTTTCATATTCAAGTACAATTACCATTACTTTAATACATCCAGACGATTTTATAATATATATATATATATGATATTTATTATTTATATTTATTTATTATATGATATTTATTGTGTTGTTGTTGTTGTTGTTATTATTGTTCTCAATAGTGATTCTCATTATGTTCATAATCTTATATATGTTTTTATTTAAATAAACATAAATTAGGCAGAGAACAAACACTTGCGTGTTGTTAAAAAAAAAAATGAAAAAACACTTTCACATTACAGTAATATTGTCATTACAGTAATGACAATTTGGAGTGAAAGTAAAGCCAAGATATAAATGCTCTTGATTGCTTTCATTTCTTTATATGTATTCATTTAAGAAAAGAGTGAAAGAAAGAGTACAGATGTTTAGGCTTTATGCAGCATCTCAATGGATTTAATTTTATTTTATGTTTCTTGTTTAGTTCAACATCTCGTGGCTGGGTTTTCTTCATTTTTGTCATGTGCAGAGATGTGTTTGGTGTGTAAACAGGGTCGTACACACACACCCCGAGGACACGACTGCACATATTCAGACTTTACATAATTGTGCAAAAATGTGAGTTCAACTAAATGAACATCCCCATCTAAATCTGTTTCATTCAAAGCAGCGGAGATAGGAGCTCTGAATGTGTGTGTCTCTGTTAGTGTATTATTTACAAAGTAACACGTTTTAATCAACTGCACAGAACAAAGACCAGGACAAAGAAAATAGTAAGAATTATTTTATAGCAAAGTGACATTTTCAGGCCAGTATGCTAATGCCGCGTCAGATGGGTGTAGGTGACTCTCGAGGTCTTAATGACCGAACACAGCTGTGTTTGAGCGGCAAGAGTTCAAAAAACGTCTCAAACTGGTCGTGTAAAGCATTGCCGTCTTAACTGCAGACAAAAAAACTATGAAAACTGCCATTAAATATCAAAAATGTTCCTTCATACTGCGTCTGGACCCTTTTGTGGGCACGGTTATAAATATTTCAGTATTTGGCACAGTAAAAAAAATGATGAATAATATTTGTGGATGAGAATTTGCATTCAACTGTTAAATTAAAAATTAATTACTCAGATACATAAAGGAACAATATAACTTTGAAGCCTCCGAGATGGCAAAGTTAATTATTTCCAATTAGGAGCAAAATATCTTCAGAGATATTTCAGACCTTTTAATAGCACGGGATGAACCGCAGACAGAATAAAAGACTCTTTGTTGGTTTTCCAGCGCGTGAAAGATAGCACTTCATATCCAGAGCGTGTGCGCCGCACAATTAAAATCTATAATAAAGAATATTGGAATATAGAGGGAAGTGTGCTGATCACATAAGCTCATATTTAACATAAAACACACAGGCAGAGCGTAATCAAACGGCCTCATAATGTGTTTGCCCTGACACTATCAGCTGAGTTTCTGTTTATAAGCTGCTGTACTGAAGCTCGTATGAAATCTGATGTATGTGTCAGCCGCTGACTTACTTGCTTCCAGTGTATTTGATTGCAATATAAATAAGCCTTTTGAGATGATTAAATAAATAAATACCTGCTCCTCCGTGACGATTGCATGTATGTGTGTATGACTGTTGTCCCCTTTTCATAGAAGTGTCACAGAAAAGTAACGATGCATGCACAAGTACACAAACACAGATTGACGAGTGCACATGCTCAAACACATAATGCACATGCACAAGTATGCATGCATAACATGCACAACTACACAAGAGTACACGTACAAGCACAGGGGGAAAGTATGCATGCACAAACAAACACACCTCAGTAATGGAGAGAGTGCTAGAACTTCCTTCAGACATCATTCAGTGATTAAAACAGAAGTCTTATAGCTTATCATAAACATAACAGTTAATCTTGACCTTACCAAGATTCTCTTCTGCTGAGCTGAAAGGGGAAACAGTTCATGCAAAAGTTATACTTTGCTTTTACTGTTGTTTTCTTTTATTTCACATTCTTTCTTCATACTTTCTCTCAAGCACTTCACTTATGCCCTAGTCATAAACATCTACTCTAACATCAGATCAAATAAATAAATAACACTCTATTAGGGGCAAGATTGCTGTTCATGGGAACACAACTATGGGACAGCTATAAAAAATAAAGAAATAATTTTTAAATCAAAAGTGTGAGACAAAAGCAAAAATACTTCAAAGGATGACAACAAATATTTGATCTTTGACCTCAAACCCAGTCATAAGAGCACAATTTTTTTTTATTTTGATTTATACATCTTCTTAAGCTCATAATCTTTCCTTTATCATACGTGTCCGTTGATGCATGTACATTAAAGACATTTGGAAACTGCAAAAATAATTGTTCAAAATGCATAAACAAAAAAGATCTCATGCTCTAAGATGTGTTTTCACATGTTTCAGGCCTTAGAGACGGAGTAGTTTATTTACAGCTGTCCGGTCAGAGTCATGTCAGATCACTGGATTATTAGACACAGATATTCCTAAAAAGCGGGCGGTTATGTTGCGTCTGTCTCTCTCATGTGTTTTGATCTGACAGGTAGTGTTTGGTGAAACCAGCCCAGCGTGTCTGTGTCACTCCAGATCTGTCCCGTCTCACCGGCACCACCAGAGTGCTTTCTGATGAAGTCGTTCATAAATTTTAATATAACATGTATGAACGATGCACGGCCTCCCAGCTCATTAATGTTAGAAAGGATCACCTTATAAAAAATAAAACTCAGGGGTATTTTTTCTGCCGTGATGTATTACACATGTCTGTGAATTACGGCTCAGTGCTCAGCTGGAAATATGATGGACAAACAGCCTTCATAACAGCCAGTGCTAATAAATATGACAGATATCATTATACCTTAAAAAATCTCTGTCTATCTTCAGCTTGTCCTTGTGACGGAGCTCCTTGAAGGAAACACACACTCACAGCTGATGCTGATCGAGACTAACCACCCATTCTAAAACACACCTCACTGTAAACCACAGCATTTTATCAAGGCTTTTCAGGGTTATTATAGTTAACTAAAACTAAGAACATGTATACATGATAATAGTTGTACTAAAAACTGAAAAACAAAACAAAAAAAACTTTCCAAAACTTCAGAACACGATTTCAAAACATTATTGTGTGACTGTGTAAATAAACATTTTCTGATTTCAGCTGAAAAAGGTTTATTTATTTTCATTTAGTTTATATATATATATATATATATATATATACTCTCTCTTCACACACTAATAGCAACACCGCAGGAGAAATGCTAGCAAAGGCTTCAGGTGTTGCACATCTCGTATATTCACAGCATAGACAATTGCCTTTAGATGACCACAAGATAAAAACCTAAGGGGGTCAGATCGGGAGACCTCGGGGGACATCGGGGGACAAGAAGAGTGGGAGAAGAGGGTTGCATTAACAATCCAACACAATGGGCAGCACATTCAACACATTGGTCGTGGTGGTGGTGTTGCAACAATATACAGTGATGTTCTCAATGTTACTCAGAAAACAGGATACAAGTTTAATT
>JAUCNO010000082.1:3631803-3671860 GCA_032353835.1 Enteromius viviparus | reverse complement strand
CAAAACCCTCCTCCTCCCCTTCTACCTCCTTTAACTCAACTTCCCACTCCGGGGGGCAGCCGGAGTTCGAGCCGGACGCCGAACCCTTACCCTCGCTAGGGTTACAATCGCTAGGGTTCGAGTCCGCCGTTCTCCCGGCCCGCTCCTTGGACAGCACGCCAAACCCGCTTTTCCATTTCAAACATATGAGGAAGCGTGAACACTTGAAATGTTTTCCTACACCAAACCTGCCAACTTTATAGTTGAAAGGCATAAACAGAAGAAAGTTTATATTATGACACATTATATTCTCTGTCCTGAACTCAGTTAGCTGATAGCATACTTTAACATTTCTGCATAGTGAAATCTAAAGGTACCCCATAAAGAGTCATAAATGTTATTATTAGTATTGTGAATTGAATGAATAATTAAAAAATGAATGCTGAATCTTAAGCTCTGGTTCTTCGAGGTGATTTAGCAGTGCATTTTAAGATGTTGTTCCATTCTTATATTTACTTCCTGAGCCGTTGAGTTGTAAGCACTATTGTAAGCCTTTTTCTCTCGTCTGAACAGGCCTTTTATGGGGTTGACAAAGTAAGCTGATGGAGTCCCTCCCTCTTGGCCTAATTGGGCCTTCGAGCATTTCTCTTTTAGACATCATTGCTAATCTAATATACTGTACTGTATGTTGTCAGCAACTCAGCTGTGCACTCAAAATCCTCTACAGGCCACTTCCTGGCAGAAATAAACTATATGTTAGAGGCATATTGTTCTGACAAAACAAGACAACCGTATTGTGTATAAGCTGTTGTTAAAACTAATTTAAATAAATAAATAAGTGAGAAAGCTAATTATTTTACAAGTTAAGTTAATTACAAAATCCTTAAAGGGATAGTTCACCAAATTAATTACCCAATTTATCATGAATGACTTGTGTACCCTTGTGACACTTAAAACCTGTAAGACCTTTGTTCATCTTTGAAACATAAATTAAGGTATTTGTGATGCAATCTGATTGCTTTCTGACCCTCCATAGACAGAAACACAACTGATTGTTCAAGGCCCAGAAAGATAGTAAGGACATCATTAAAATAGTCCATGTGACATCAGTGGTTTAAGCTTAATTTTATTTTATTTAAGTATTCTCGTAGCTTTTGCTCTCAGAATTCATCAAAAAGATCTTGTGTTATGAAGATGAATGAAGGTCTTATGGGTTTGGAACGACAAGAATGAGTAATTAATGAGAGAATTTTAATTTTTGGGTGAGCTATCCCTTCAAACAACTTTTATTTGTTGGTCAGTATAATGGATTAAATCATTCAGTGCATGAAAATTAAAAGTGAAATCAACAGCAAAATGTAGTATGTGTGATTATACGGAGAAACACCATCAGCAATTAAATAACAACCTTTTATGAACACTGAATCATAACCTAAATATGATTTCCATTTACCATACCAAAATACATCATTACAGTAACCTTTTCACCTCCCCATGTCAAAAATGTTTTACTACAATTTGACACTGGATCACTCTTAGCTAGGCAGCTCACTTTAGTTCATTTGCAAACTATATTTAATTATTGTATTGTATCATAGAATGATTCAATACAAATCTGGCATCACAATTGCATCTCAGAGCAATTTTCGGTTGACTGAATTGTCGAATGAATCATTCAGTTTGATTTCTTCACTTCGACATAATTAACGTGACTTGCCTTTTTCTAAAATGTAGTGGTGAAAAGGACAGAACCTGAAAAGGTTTGATGATTGATATATCATGTGATCCTTTTACTTGCAGTGAAATCCCTGAGGTTTCGCTGTGTCCTCCAGACAGTGAGAGCACAGAATCTCAGACGGGTCCGGTCAAGATAGAGGAGAACCGACCCGACAGCAGCAGTCCGTTCAAGTCTCACTCTTCTACTCAGCTCCATCGTCAAGTATCGCAGGGCTCTGGCTATCATTCACCACAACACAAACGATGCCCCTGCTGTGGCCACCAGCAGTCGAATCAAAGCAGTGTCTGTCCAGGTCAAATGAATGCTTACCATCAGGCAGACTGTTCAGCCAGTCCTGTGAAGACTGTCCATAGCTGCACTCCATCACGCCTACCTTCATGTCACAATACAACACAGTGCCATTGGCTTCATGAATCCCATGATGGCAGTAACCACAAGCCTGTACAGCGTCACATGGTGACAGTGAGGTCCAGACTCTCTTCTATTATGAATATCATAGTAATGGACATGTATCTACTTTATTTGTGTTAATCACTATGTCTATCTACTCAGTAGGAATGATGGCTTGCATAGGATACCAAGAAGGTGAGATCTTATGATATATATACAATAATACAGTAGTAACATAGTCTTGTGTTCAGTATCATATTTAGAGGAATTTGTATTTTCCAAAGTGTAAATGAAGTGTAAGCAAATGTGCAATACAGCAATTAGATTAAATTTGATGATATGAACATCATTGATTTTTCAGCTATTCCCAGGTCATAGTTGAGTACCCGATGACTGTACTCATCTCATGTATGGTGGTTCTGTTTGCCTGTTCCCTTGCTGGGATTTTGACTGGTCCTCTGCCAGACTTCTCTGACCCTTTGTTGGTGAGTATCTGCATCTCTGTAATACACCGGTTCTCAATCCTGGTAGTCGCGCCCCACCGCTCTGGATATTTTGTATGTCTCTCTTTGCTAATGCACCTGATTCTTATAATCAGCTCATTAGAGGAGAGCTCCATGCAAGAACTGTGTTCCAATTGACATGGTCCTTGCACAGTGTTCATTGCTCCCTTCTCCCTTAGCAGGGAAAATCCGTTACAGTTTACTTCACTTCAGAACATTCATTGACGGATTTGCCCTGTACACAACTGAATGCGATTTAAATTATGTCTCGCACACTTAAATGCACAAAATGGAACATATAGGTTCGCTTCGAATTGGAATCTTGGCGGAATATCCTGTGATGTCCACTTCGCAGTGCACATACGTACAAATAGAACGAACGTCTGAAGCGACAAGAGAAACATACGAAAAGTGCAGAGCGGTTGGTCGTGAGGACCGGGATTGAGAATCGCTGCTGTAATATATGGGATGAATAATTCTTTTTAAAGGGATAGTTCACGCAAAAATGAAAATTCTGTCAATTACTCATGTCGTTTCCCTCAGCCCTCAGACCTTCATTCATCTTGGGAAAACAAATGTGTGTGCAATCCTCTGCTTGTAAACAAAAAAAAAGTGCTGCACCACACGCATGCATTGATAATGGCAGCAGACTTTCTTGAGAAAAAAGAGATAGGCAAATAAAGTCATTATTTTAGTTTCTTTTTTTTCACAAAATAAGCATTCTCATAGCTTTATTAAATTCCTTGGCCTATCAGTTGTGTTTCTATCTATGAAGGTTCAAAAAGCTCTAGATTTCATAAAAAAAAAAAAAAATCATTATTTGTTTTACAAAGATAAACAAAGGTCTTATGGGTTTTATAATGACATCAATTATGTCAATGACAATTAATGACAAAAAAGTTTATTTTTAGGTGAACTATCCCATTAAAGCTTCATGTTTATGCTTGTTTGTGCTACAATGAAAAAAAAGTAAATGAAGCATAAAGTGAAAGTGGTCTAAAAAATATTGTGAGGTGAAAAGTCAGTTTAATAAGTCTCACAACTGTGAGATTTGCAACATAAGATTACTATGGAAGCCCTGTTTTTGCAATATTGTTTTTTATTTCATGGTTGAAATGGAGTTTACACATGAAAGATAGTAAAATAGCTGAAACTGTGAGGTTTTTTTAATCTGAGGCAGAAATAGGTTTGTGTCTATGAATACATTTCTTAAAATAAAGAGACCAGCAGTGGCCTTTCATCATTAGAATTGTAAATTAGCCTCTCAAATGACTTAAATTCATTTTTATAATGACTTCAAAGACTTTCTTCTCACCGTTCATGTGTCTTTGATCGGACCTCACAGGGATTTGAACCGCGTGGAACAGACATAAGCATCCGACTCTCCACGTGGATGAGGTTGCAGCAAAACACTGGACCTGGAAAATCACTGTCTCCATTTCCATGGCAACTCACAGAAAGAATAGCAGGGTATTACTGATGATACTAAAAATACTTTAAAATATAATTTCTACCACTCATCTTTTCACCAAATCAGAGTGTGCCTTTCATAACTAAAGGAATATATGCTTTTTGTTTGTTGTACAGAGAGGACACAGTTAGATCTGAACCTCAATCAAGAGAACGATCAAGGAGAATGTTGCACAGAGATTACACTGAGCACAACTTTTTTTGCAATGCCCCAGGTGAGATTATTATCAGGTATTTCCAAATCAAAGAAATCAGTAAATGGAGCACAGCATTTTTTATGTTGTTTTCTATTACCCAATATGTGGTCCTGTAGGAGAGCGCTATGCTCAGCTGGTCTTCCGCTCTGGAAACTCTGCCAGTCTCTGGAGTCTAAAGGCAATTTACTCCATGTGCCAGATGGAACAGTCACAGGTAAAACAAGGACTTTATTTCCCCAAAAGGACATAATATTCTTAAGAAGTTGTTAAATGTTTTTGTTTTTGGTGGATAAATACAATCCATTCATTAATAATAAGATTCCGATATAAGAGAATTTATTGTGATCTCATTAGTAATTATAGATATTTGTGCATAAATTTAGGTTCTGGTACACATCGCATTTTTCAGTAACACTTTACAATAAGGCACATTAACAATATTTATCATTGATTAACAACATTAGTAAGCATAAACTAAGAATGAACAATACTTTATTCATCTTAGTTAATGTTCATAATTTCAGCATTTACTAATGCATCATTAAAATCACAATATTGTGTTTGATAAAACAGTGAACTATCATGAAAAAACAACAATAAGTGAATTTTCATTATCTAACATTAACATATATTAATAAATAGTGTAATAAATGCATTCATGTTATTTAACACATTAACTAATGTTAAAGGAACACTCAACTTTTTTTGGAAATAGTTCCTACTCATATCACCCTAAAAAATCACAACTTTGCATTTTCCGCCAGTCTTAGTACACGATGCGACTACAGAAGAGTCAAGTTTTAAATAGGTTTAAATAAATGTAAAAATTAGTCCTTTTATATAGCGCGACGCTAGCTCGTCTCATCGGATTCAACGATTTATGCTAAGCTATGCTAATTTTGGGACCGGCTGAATCCGATCGGCTGAATGGATTCAATGGACTCTATTACTCTAGGGATGTTGGAAAATGAGCCTATTTCCAAAAAAAGTGGAGTGTTCCTTTAAGAACCACACATATAATGTAAGGCGTTTACTACCCTAACCAATTTCCACTGAACCTAAGTGCAGTTCATTTAAATCTAAAACATGAACAAATACAAGATGGACAGACTTGACTTGGCAAGAGTGACAAGACACATAAAACTAGTTCTGCACTTTACCTGACTGACACATTTAGAGTCACTAAATAGGGATATCAGACAACTTCACAACGCCTACCAATAAATGAAAAACTGTTAAAAATAATAAAGCTCACCAGGATAGATATCATTATATATTATGCATCTACAAATCTGATGACTGTACTCCTTTTTTTTTCAGATCTACCTGAATGCTTGAAATGTCCCGCTGAAAAGTGGTCTAATAAGCGAGACAGTAATTGCAGGAAATTCGTGGAGAAGTATCTGGACTGGAAGGACAGTTATCCCATAGCTCTGTTAGCGGCTACAGCAATAGGCTTGGTTCTAGTGTTGACTTCACTCATCATTTTCTATGTGCACAGAAACACAATAGTAATCAAAACAGCTGACAGAACAATGTCTTGTTTCATGTTATTGGGGTTGGCGGTCAGCTTTGTCAGCGTCATCATGTTCATTGGCAAGCCAAACGAGCATCTGTGTCGGGCACAGCAGGCCGTGTATGGTCTCGGTTTCACTCTGTGCGTTTCATGCATTCTGGTTAAAGCCTACCGCACTTTCCTGGCTTTCATGGCTTTTGATCCGGACAGGCAGCACAGGTTAAGACAACTATATAAGCCTCTTATCAATTTGGTCCTGCTTACCGGTGCTCAAGGTACCATCCTTTTGTTCTGGCTGATTTTCAAAACTCCTCACCCAGATTTAAAGTGGCCTGGGACTGGCTTTGAAAAATATGTTGTCTGTGACGAGGGCTCAATTGTAGGTTTTGGGGTGATGCATGGTTACATAGCTCTATTGGCTTTCATTTGTTTCTTTCTTGCCTTCAAGGGTAGAAAAGTCCCCCATGATTTCAACGAGACTGGTGTCATCATTTTCAGCATGTTGATTCATCTGTTTGTCTGGCTTTGCTTTATTCCTATTTATATTGACAGAAACAAGACAGATCAGCGGCACATTGTTCAAGCTTCAGCCATCCTGGCCTCCACTTATGGCATACTGTTTTGTCATTTTGTCCCAAAGTGCTACATAGTCCTGTGGGAGCTATCAGAGAACTCAAGGGCCTTAATCATAGCCAGGTTGGCTAAACGTGTTCATGATGACACAGCAAATGCAAATATTACTGTATTAAATGAGGCGGCTCAAATCACTCCACACCAAGGCGTAGGATCATCAGTAATAGAGATCAGCACAGTTCCCAGTTCTATAAATACTGTGGACTTATTAAATACAAATAAAGGCAGTATAGACCTAACAGTTTCCCACCATCCCAAGTTGAGACAAAGACACACTACTCAATAAAAATAAAAAATAAATAAAAATAAATAATTCATTCTTGCAGCGACTGAATTTCCCAATCCCCAGGATTTTCCATCTGTAAATGTACCAATACTGTACTCATTGTTTAAAGTTGCTAAAAGGGTTGTTTTAAATGTTTTGCTTTATTTTTGTACATTTATACACATTTACTTAAACAGGGACTTTGCATTTATGAATTAGTTAAATGTAATGGTGCATAAATTGGTTCAGATGGTATTGCAAACATGGCAACATTAATATTTAGTGTGCTAGATGTTATTTTTGTTGTAATTTGTACATAGATGTGCATACTACTAGAAGTTGCTTAATTATGTAATTATCAGTTAAAAAATAAATAATAATAATAATAATAATAATAAAACAGAAGGTTAGTAAACATTTAAGCAGGCTTACAAATGTTTTCATTTTATTTTATGTTGTAATTAAATGTACATATGCCTTAATAAAGGTCACTTTATGTCAAACATGTTTACACACTGACTCCATAACTTTTCATTTGACATAAAAAAAAATCTGAACGGGTTTGATTTTCTGCATTTTTTCTTATCCATAACAAGCATTTTGAGAGGTGTTTTGACAACCGTACAAGTTAATGCCAAAATCCAGAATGGTGATGGTCAAGTTGATCCACTTTGACTCACAGCACAAAGCTCTGTAAATATCCATGAACACTGAGCTCACAGAAATTGGTGGTCTTCTTTTTAATATGTGGCTCTAGTATCTCTAGCAAAGCTTTAAACTGAGCAGAGGACCTCCTGAAGATAACATGATAATTCCGCTGCTTCTTAATAACAAGGGGAAATCAACTTCCTCTCTGAATCTCAGGTATTACTTTCTTTTCCCCTTTTTACAAAGCGAGAGGACAAAAAAATCATTACATTTTAAGATTTGCATTGGCTAGACAATCCATACATTTCAGAATTAATGCTTCCACACATGTCTTCAAAGTCTTTAACCTAAAAATTTTTTTTTGACATTTTGGCACCTAGACTTTTAAACAACAATCCAAGGAATTTGAGATCAGCTCAGTCTAAAGCCAGTTTTAAGAAACTTAAAAAAAAAAAAACCTTTGTATAAGTTGGCCTTTACTTAATGCACAAAATGGTAATCACAAAAAAATATCAACCCACCCCATTTGGTGCAAAGCACATAAATTACACAACTTGTATTTTAATAAAGATAAAAACTAATTTGAGCTTTGAACTTTAATGCTGTTATCTGGAGTCTGCTGGATCATTCGGTCTGAATCCTCATCTTTGTCAGCAGATAGCAGACATTACTGGCAGAGACCCAGGGGGATTTCAGTCAGAAGTAAACAACTAGAAAGCTCCAGCTCCAAGCCACACTGAACTTAATGTAATCTGCACTACTGTTGTTTGTTTATAAAGCATAGAAACAAAATTGAAACAGTTACTAAACAATTTTTATTAATATTGTAACCACATTAGAAAAACCCTGAAGTCACTTACCATTTTTGCAATATATTTTGTTTATAACACTCACATAGTGATAATTTAACCAGAATTTAACAGGAGTAGAAAAAAGAAGATGAGGTAACAGCAGGCTATCTTATTAGCAAGATGAGCTTATGGTCTTACGCATGCGCTTCATTGTTGTAGCCTGACCATATGTGCATGTGGGAAAGACTGGAAACTTCAGTCTTGGGCTCTCTATGGCATGCAAAACACCAACTGGGCAGTGGTAAATTTTGAAAACGGTCAAAGAAATAGAGCAGGACAGGAATTTTGGACTCGGACAGTTAAGAAATTTAGTGACGATTGCTATGGTGCGCAAACAAGAACTAAGTTGAGGATTTCTGACACAACATTTTAAACCTGCAGTCGATAAAACTGATCAAAAGGAATAGATTTTTCCCATCAACATGGGCTGCTCTCCCTCTAAAGGCCAGCTTTTTAGTAAAAAGGCTATACTGTCTGCATCACCAGAAACCAAGAACGCAGAACTGTTTGCTGATGGGACACAACTTCTAATCAAAGCAGAGGTTAACACCACAGAAGGAATAACAGCAACAGAGGGAGAAGAAAATGGAAAATACGTGCAAGGTAAGAGATCCTCAGTAGTTGATGTAGTTCAAGATGCCACTGGCACAGTCAAAGAAGATGCTACTGAGCAGATGCTGGATGTGGTTCACACTCAGGATGGACAAATTGCACAAGAGGGTCTCTTAGAAAACCAGACAGAAGGAATTGAGGAGATAAGGACAAAAGTTAATCAAGGAAAGCGGAGAAGGCAAAGGAAACATAGACTAAGAAAAAATTCCTACACGCAGTCAAAGGCAGAGTTCATACTGAAAGCCCACCAGGCAGCCTATGCTTACCTGACCCCCAGCATATCAAAATATGAGTCTCTTTTAGGCCTCTTGAGCCAGGCTGCTGAGACCCATCTCTCTGTACAGACCACAGTAGCATCGGTAGTCCTGCACTATGAAGAGATTAACCAGGCTTTGGAAGAAATGGCTGCTGAGGGCGAGCAGCTGCTGGGGGAGCATGGACACAACATGACATGGCCTGCTTCACTTAAAGACTATCCACCTACAACAACCAAACCCAACAATGAACAAAATTTCTGCCAGCTTCCTTCCGAACTGCTGCAGCAGATGCTTCTTCACTCTACAGCTAAAATGGTCTCTGTGGGAGACTCTGTAAAATGCCTGAGCGATTCAGCCTTACAGGAACTAGCTGAGTACTATGGGTCACTGTCTCAGATATTAGGAGAGAAGCTGCTTGCTAAGCATGTGGCCGAAGAGCGCCTGAAGCAGGTCTTGTCTTGTGTGGAAGCTGCTGCTCTGAGGAAACCAAGTCCAGAAGATTCTGCTCTTCACAGCGAGGACAGCGGAATAGGAGCAGACAACGAGTGTCAAAACGGCTCGGAGCGTCTCCGTCGAAACAGAGGCAGCTCCGGGTCAGGAGCAAACACTTGCTCTCCAGATCAGCCTTTTCCTAATGCCAATGAGGAGGTCACAGATAATGATGATGATGATGACTACAATGAGGATGAGGAGGAGGATGCAGAACTTGAGCATGAAGTCAGTGGAAGGTTGACCGACAAGACAAGGGGAACAATAAATGGGTCTTCTGAGCCAGACTCCACCTGTCCTGCAGTTCTGGATAGTCTTCAAAAGCAAGGCCAGGTCAAGACCAGAAAAACCAGGCGCCCTAAAACTGCAGACAATACCTTTCAGGTGAAACTAAAGCACCGCCATTTAAGGGGACCAAAGCGATCTCAATCCGCGGAGTGTTTGTGTAGCAAAGTAGAAGGATTGGTTCCTAACCAGCAACAAGGAAACCCAAGGAGCAACCAAACTCTGCACTGGAGCAGAGCAAAAAACCTGCCAGAAGGAATTGCACATGGTGGTCGCATTTGCACAAAGATTAGAAGAAGTTCATCAGGAGGACAGTGCGCAGCCAGGTACTACGGCCTCCAGTATGGCAGCAAAGGACCTTTTAGGGCAGTACCACCAGGCTCTCCTCCAAAGTTTATTCCAGAACCACCTGGAAGAAATGCTGTGAAGAGGCTTATTAGTACTTTTAGTCAAGGGGTAGAGGACAATTCAACACAAAGTCCTTTAGACCAAAAACCAACAAGAGTCAGGGGCAACAAGAAATGCACTCTCCCACTGCTGCAGAACGGCAGAGGAGTGCTGACCACCAGTGGGAATATCAAGAGTAGCCTCCATCTGCTTGAGCACAGACCTGAGCATCTAGACATAGACAGCCTCCCACCTCCACCCCCCGAGATGCTCATGGACAACTCATTTGAAGGGAGTTTAGGGCTGCCCACTGAGGAGAGGGCTCACAATGTGCAGAGCAGAGTGCTCTCCAACCGGGCAAGCAGACAGCGAGGCTCCATGAGCTTCTCAACAGCTCAGTCTGTGAGGCAAGATGCTTTGCTGGGTTCCTTCGTTGAACAGGAATACAAAAAAGGGATTGAGGTGGATTCTTCAGCACACACCCTTGATCAGAAATCTCACAAATCTGTTGATCTGCTGGCAGAGTCTTCTGCCAAAGCAGCCCCGACTAATGCAGGTTTGCACAGTTCCGCGCCTTATCAAGAATGTGAAAACCACAATGAGGGTGAGAATGCAAGTATGCAGGCGAAAAGTTTTCCTCCAAAAACTCCACCAGTCTCCAGGGCACGGCTTCCACCCTCCTGTCCCAATGTGCACCACACAGTGCCAAGTCCTCCATCCACAACCTGCCCTCCCAGTGGGAGGTGGACTCCATCCACAACATCTGCCATCGCTAGCATACACAAATGTGCAATGGCTGAAGAAAACTGCCTCCCCGCTTCTGGGTCGCAATCGTTTTTTGAAGCTAGGGCCGTGTTTTGTCAAGAGAACATATCTCTCTCTCAGACATGGACACGTTCATGTACATCTACTTTACCTCGGCCATGGGGAGAACCTGCCAGAGGAAGATTGACAACTACTCGTTTTCAACCTTCTTTTATGGCACACAGTCCATCAGGTCAAAGGTCATCCCACAGTGAGCAACCACAGTCACTGCCTAATCCCAAAAACCAACAGGGCCAGGACAATGATGTCACGCCTTTGACCAGTGAGGGGTGAGTATCTCAGTGCCACTGCATGTGATTCAATATACAGCAAATTTATGACATGATATAGGTCTGAGTAGTTCAAGGATTTGGTGCAGTAGGTGACCTACAAACAGATGCACCGGATACAAAAACAGTGGAAGATGAGCAAGCCTGTTGATTAAATCTTTTTCACATGTCATCTGCCTTTATCAACACAACTGTGGTTTCGTTTAGTCGAAAATTAGTTTATAGGCTAGCTACTTGTTTATAGCTACTAAATCTTAGGAAACAAACACCCATCTCCTTCCCTCAGCATATTTGTCATTGTGAAGATTCCTACTATCTTGCCATAGAACTCATTTAATCACCACTTACAACGTTAAGAATTTCCTGCATCTAATGTTTACAATCCATTTAGGACAACAGAAATATTTTATAAAAAATGAAAGCATTTGCCATGCTGCAGTGTAAATCACATTAGTGTACCAACAAAAACAATTTCTAGTAGAATTCTAGTCTCAATTCGAATTATTATACAATAATATCCTGTAGAAAATAAACCTGTCATTCTGAATATAAATTATGTTTTGATGAGTTGTGTTTGTGCTGACAATCTCACACCTGTAAAACATATTTTATATTGATGTGTTTTTTCATGTTAGACAGAGTTTTTTTTTTTACTGGTGTCACACTATGTTAAACTAAATTTTACGAATTTACATTTACATTTGGTTATGGAAAATGAGCCATCATGAAAGCACAACGAAATCTTTGTTTGTCAACCCCAATCTTTCAAAGGTCTCTGAAAAAAATGATGTCTAACTGTATGAACTTTAAATATTTCATCTTCATATAAAAGTGATGTCAGTCAAGGGGAATAACCTTCAGAAGCCCAGAAGAACTGGAGGAACCTGATATGCTTACAATCTTCATAATCATGGGTTACAAAGACAGCATGTCAACGTAAATAACAGGCTCTCTGAGATGACAAGAAATAGAAAGTTAATGGGGAAGTTTACATATTTTACATATTTACAATATTTTACATATTTATTCAACAGCACATAAGTCTTGCATGACAGTAAATGTTTAAAATAAGGGGTTGTGAGTCTACAGAACTGGACCCACTTTTGCCCCTCTTTCCATGGTAATCTGATCAGTCGTGTTAATCTGAGGAGGCTCAGCTCAATCCCTGTAGATTAGCATCTGTGCACCTGTCTGGAGCCCCGCTGACTCACCTTTCCTGATGCCCTACATGCTAGCTAGCTGTCAACCCCTAATAAAGTACACTGTACAACTTAAAGTATTCAACTAACTCTCAGGTTTCAAAGCTGATTAGACATTTTGTAGACAGACGAGGCTTTGACAGATTATAACAGCATTTGGTTTTTGATTTCTTTCTTGAGTTTTTTTACTATGTTTTGTTTTTTTGTTGTTCACAGAGCAGTCACAGAGTCCATGAGAGCAGACGGCAGAGGCACAGACCTCGAGCCGCCGAGCGCTGATCTGAACACACACAGCGGGTTCACGGGTGAGGAGATTACAGATTAGCTGGATTAAGGCCTTTTCTCTCTCCTGAGAGCTCTACCACACATGGAAACATTTCCAGTAAACACCATGATGCTTCAAAGAGCTTAGTTATAAAAAAAACACACACACACAACTGTTTCTGTAAATGTGTTACTGTGTCTGAAAAAGTCTACCTGATCTGTTATTTAAATTCATGTTTACTTTTCTATTTGTACAGTAGCATGATGTTTCTTTTGGTTTTGAAACATAAAAAAGTATTATTACGTTCATTAAAAAGAAAAGGGTTTTTTGTATCCTGTAATTCATCTGAAACCATGCCCTCGTCCTTATTTAACATGAGTCTGTTACTACTTGTTAGAAATATCTAACTGTGAATAATTACATAAACTTATGTTCATTTGTGAATTTTGTGGTCAAACCCAGCATTTCCAATGTACAGTACTTAAAGTGCTCTATTTTTACCCACAAATTTTAAACTTAATATATGTAAAACATTCTTTAGTAGCCTACTTCTTAAAATAATCCTAAAATCAGGTGTACTCAGCTGTGGTTTTTTTGGAACACCATGAATATGAACTAAAATGTGATTTTAAAATAAAACCTGTTTAAGTTGTAATAGACTTGAACACGTTTCATACACTTTTTTTAACAGAGAAAATGTTAGAAGCTCATATTAACAGGACTCTTAGATGTATGTTAAATTATCTGGGTAGATTGATTGTTAGTATATTCAGTGCATAATTAGTGTGTGAAAACAAGCACTTTAAGTACTTTATCTGCACTTTTTTTCCTTCTGGGCAGTGATTCTGCTTTCGTGTTGTTAGTGTGGAAGACGTCTGAAGTCTTCGGATTTCTACCTGAACTGTTTTGAAAATGTAATCTGATATTAAAAATAAAGAATGTTTCTGCCCGGTTTGATCCTGTCACGAAATCTTATCTTTAGATGGAACGATTATAATGCTGAGGGACACAAAAGTCCGGAGTTGGCACTGAAAGTGAAACAACCATACCATAATATTCAGAGAAATCTGATCAGCACCTTTACAAACAATCATGATATGTCTTGAAGGGGCTGATCAGCACTGTGTCAAATATGAAGAGCAGCCCTGAGGACACTAGAAACTAAACAGCGCCTCATAATGGCCAGCTGTGAGAAACACTACAGGCGTAACTGTTGCAGACCCGTCTCGCCTCAATAGCATTAGCTTAGAGTTCCTGATATATTTTAAGAGAAAACAGAATAATGAATTTATTGTTGCGTGTTTTATTGAAAGAATGAACACTACATTCATATATATATATTTTTGCTTATCTCTTCTGAGCATGGCTCCCAGTAGCTTGAGTTTCTCCTGAATGGACTGCAAACTTATTTCTACCTCTTTGCTGTGAATGGAGCCTGAACTGACTGGAAGTATGTGACTGAAATCTACTCACACATTCCCCTCAGTTGTAAATGGCATATTACACAACTCTTTATTTATTCCATCTCTGACTGGTGTATTTTGGGGGTTTATTTATTTTACCATCCAAAAGAACAGGTCAAAACATTGCTGCAGTACTGTAGCTTCAAGCAGAAAATATAACATTTTAATAAAGACAGAATAAGGCTTTTAAGAAGCAAAACAAGATAATGTAGTGAAATAAACATACAGTACATCTTTCAGGGATGATGCAGGTTTTATGTGAACTTGTTTTTAATTCAGCACACTGCATCTACTCATTTATAACGTAGGCCTAACTTATCACGTTACTATATCTGTCATCCCAAAGAATGAAAAATGAAATAAAATGGTATGTAAGAATCTCAGAACTGTAAGAAAAGTAATTGTCTTCATTGTCTTAAAATCGGAATGAGCTTTTATGGCATAGCTTTTATTATCATATGGCAGAAACAAGCTTCCTAAAATGTTTTATTCAGTACATTTTTTTTTTTTTTGATTTACATTATTAATCTGTTCATTTTAGACAATGTTGTATTCATTAGTCAAAAAATTTAAAGGAAACCATCATATATTACATTTTATAACAGTTATTAAAATATATTTTGTAACTCTAATATGAGATCATAACTACAGGAGTATAGATATTAGGCTATTTGATGGTTTTTCGGTTTTCTGAGCCGCGGCGCTGCTTCCAGCCGCCAGAGCGCGCTGCGCGAGTCGCACATCAACATCCGGGTCACGAGCAGATCATCAGCGTCGCTCCAGAATATGGCCAGCGTCGAAACAGCGGCGTGTTTGAGCTAGATCTACGAGTGCCGCGGCTGTGGGGCGAGCGTCGGAATGCGACAGCGGCGATGAGCAGCAGCAGCAGCTCCTCCGCGGCGGAGATCGATCACGGGCAGCTGCTGGCGGAGCAGCTCGGCTCGCTGGTGGCGGGAGAGCTTTACAGTGACGTCACCTTCCTGGTGGAGCACAAGCGCTTTCCCGCGCATCGCGTCATTCTGGCGGCAAGATGCCACTACTTCAGGTAGACGCTTTACTTTAGGCGCCACTATTTCCTCTAAGGTGCACCTACAGGCGATGTACTGTGCGCAGAAAACCACCGTAGCTCCGTTACAGCAGACTCCTTCTGACCGTGGAGCGAATAACCACCTCACAATGGCCAATAACCGTTTCTGTGCATCGACGTCAGAAAAGGCTACTTACTCGATTTAACGTATAAGCTTGAAGCCTTAACGTTAGCTGACCTTAAAAATGAAAACCACGTCATCAGTTATTCACTATGACATCTTCCAGCGAGTGAAATAACGTTACATGTTTTGTATTAGGGTTCTCCTGGTAGGAAAAAAATGCATTTCAGGGCTAAATATCAGTTAATGTGGTCGCTTAAACCCGCAGAAACCGTGTTAGAATAGGCCAATTCCGCGGGAAAACCCCAGACTTCTCAATACACAAATGTGTTTCGCAGGTGTGAATCAATAGAACACCCACCCACGCAGATTTTAAGGAGCCACAATTCATTTTTTAAGCGTTATAAAAACGCAAATGACTTGGTTAATACTTAAGAACAATATTTAAGTAGACGCACGTTTTTAGAAATCTTTTCACTACAGCAGGGCAGCCAACTACTGAATTCACTTCTGAATTCTTCTTGAAGTGAAAATCCTTTGGTGTTTCATTTTGTTTGACATCTGGACATGCCTAGTGGTTAAGAGTTAAAGGAATAGTTCACCCAAAAATGAAAATCCCATCATCATTTCCTCACAAAGTTTGCATTTTTAATACATTTTTTTAAAGAATGCTGCTATTTAAAATCATTACAATTTAATAATATATTGAAACAATATCTAGCAATTTAACCAAGCCAGATTTCAGAATCAATTCTGAGCTTGTTTTTCTTCCCAGGACTGAGCTTCGTTTTTTCCAAAATCTGTCCAGATCTCAGATTGAAAAATAGTGTGTTATTTCTATAATACTCACATTAGTGCCCTCTCGTTGTTTTCTGCTGATTCCTCTTTGAGCGGGCTGTTGTGGTGTTCTCCGCAGGGCTCTGCTGTACGGCGGGATGAAGGAGTCAGCGGCGCAGGCCGAGGTGCGTCTGGAGGACACGCGGGCTGAAGCCTTCGGGATGCTGCTGCAGTATCTGTACACGGGCCGGGCCAGCCTGAGCGCCGCTCGAGAGGAGCTGCTGCTGGACTTCCTGGGCCTGGCCCACCGCTACGGCCTGCAGCCCCTCGAGGACTCCACGTCTGAGTTCCTGAGCTCCGTGCTCAACTCTCACAACGTGTGCCTGGTACTGGAGACGGCCGAGCTGTACTCGCTCAGCGCTCTCGCTGCCTCCTGCTGCTGCTACATCGACCGGCACGCCCCGGAGCTGCTGAGGAACGATGCCATGCTAGCACTCTCAAAGGTACTGTGTGAGTCTGAAACTAGCCTACACCCTAGTTAAGAGAGTTCCCTGAACTTCCCAGCTTCTCCGTGATCTACGGCTCTGTGTATAAGCTGGCGATCGTAATGTTTCCATCGCTTGTTTTTCATGCGACTCTTCTAAATGTGTGTTAAAACAGAGTGATGTAAACGGCGCAGGCTGAAGCTTCAGAGGTGTAATCCATGTTTTCTCGCAGGTGGCCCTGCTGACTGTTGTTCAGCGCGACTCATTCGCAGCAAGCGAGCGGGACATCTTCCAGGCTTTGGCCCGCTGGTGCCGGCAGAACGCCGATGGCACGGACACACAGGAAGTGATGTTAGCTGTGCGTCTGCCACTCATGACTCTGACCGAGATGCTGAGCATGGTGCGACCCTCGGGTCTGGTTAGTCCTGATGACCTTCTAGACGCCATCAAGATGCGCTCGGAGACCAGAGACATGGACCTAAACCACCGTGGCATGCTGGGTAAGTCATTACTCTTCTGCAAGCCCACAGCTCCTGCAGAGCCTCTGACTGATTCAATTTAACCTCATCTCATCTCACAAATCTATAAAGAAAGCATTGAAAATGAACTACAACTTCTGTCTGACACAAGATATTTTAGTCCCAAAACACGCCAAACTGTTTTCTTTTATTGGAAGTCATGAAAACACTATCGGGGAGTTTTTCTTTTCTTATTGAGCAAATGTGAATGCAAAATAAATATTTGTGGTACTCTCCCATTCACTGCTTTTGAAGTTAACTCAACTATGACGACTTCCGCTGCGGAAAAACCTGGAACCGTGAAAAGGATGCGTGATCATTTACTAATCTGTTATTGTGCTTTTAACACTGAGCTCCATCAGATTCTGAGTTTTCTGTTAAAATCTTAAATGCCAGTGCTTTAATGTACGACACATAAGTGTTGAAGGCTGTATAGGCCTGGGTTAATGAAGACCTGAGCTGTCATTGTGCTGAAACATGCTTTGAGTTATTTAGTTTGTGTTAAACTAGACACTAAGTCGTTTCATGCTTCTTTTGTAATATGCCATATGGACAGTTATATTTAGCTTTCTGAGTACCACTCCTCACGGAAAGCGAGTTTTTGGCAGCACTTCATAACTGTAAGCATTTGGTTTCTGACAAGCAAATGGTTGTGGAATCTCTGTAGCTGCTAGCACAGCTCAATGTGCCCTCGCGGGCTCCTTTAGCACTGATTTTTGGCATATAATGACTCCCCTGTGGCTGCTGAGATGTTCGGGGCGACGCTTCAGTGTTTATTGTTATTGCCGCTGGTTTATGAAGGAGCAGTTATTTGGATATTTGTGAACATGATGAGATGTTTAAACAGATCTTACTGATGCTGAGTCACACAACACTGCTATTAACAACAGGACATCAGGCCTCAGGTGGAGAGTAAAGCTGCTCAGGCTGATTCAGGACTTCAGTTCTTAGGTAAAGTGACTGTAGGGGACTAAACACAGCTACTGTTTAACAGCAGTATTAGTCAGAACTACTAATGCTCTAATGTTCAGACTGAGAGACCATCAGCGTGAGACTAATAAAACTTAAAAATGTGTGTATGCAAAGATTTGATCTTAGAGAGTGTTTATGTTTGATATGAAAAGTGCTTCAGTCACTTCAGGGTGTAGGCAAACACATTTTTTTTCTCGGTCAAGTCATTTTTATTTATATAGCTCTTTTAACAATACAGATTGTAGCAAAACACTGAACATTATCAAATAGAACAACAGAGTAATGGTAATGTATAATGATGAGAATTAAACTTTATTCGATGGATTAACGGCATTTATATTATATAATATAATCTTAATATTCTAATAACAAAAAACAAGTAAATATTTATGAATTTATTTTAAATAAGATGCTGTCAATTTTATTTTTTTTTCGCCCATCACACTTAATCTCTAATCTTTAGTTGATATCTATATACTTAATTATTTAAGGGTACATAAAAAAGGCAAAGCATGACGTGATGGAAAGAATAGTAAATTATCCATTATTATTTTAAATTCACATTTAGCTGACAATTTCAGTTTAACATAAGCTCTTATGAACGTGGAGATTGGTATTGTGTGTGGTGAAGTGAGATCACACTCCAGCTGGAGTGTAAAAAGGTGTAAAATATACAGATATGACATGTACGGTAATGCTAGATAAATCTCAACCCTTTTAAAAAAGCCATTTTTGACTGCAAGTTGTAAGTTGTTGTAGTGATTTCAATTATAGTTTCCAGGCGTTAATTGAATATGAATACGATTAACTAAAATATTACTTTCCTGGTCATGCTGATGAAATTAAACATGAAAACCTCTCCAATCTCACCCCTAAAACACTATACCCTCCTCACAGAGACCCTCAGGTCTGAAATTACACCCTCTCTCTTCCAGACGCACACTCACCTAGTCTCTTGAGGGAGCTGTAGCGGTTCAGCTCTGGTTTCATGACGGTCTCGTATGATGGAGGTAGCTGGGCAAGGTTGTGGAAGGAGTGAGAGAAGGAGGGGTGAAAGCTAGAGTTATTGTGCTTGCTGGACAGCAGCGTTCCTGTTGAGGCCAGCTGGGTGTTGTTCATGCGTGGAACTCGCTCTAGGAGAGGAGAACACAACACAATAAGACAGACACCAAACAACTGATGTGTTGAAAGCAGATCTATCTGGGTCGAGTGTAGAATATGGGTGACTGGAACACTGAAGCTGAATCTCTGAATGACAGATGTCTGAAAATGGTTTGTGTGAGATGTGTGACTACAATATTGTTCGTCGTTCCCTTAAATTTAATGGTAATGTCTTTGTTCATGTAGTAATTTGCAGTACATGTCCCCCTGGAGCAAGCTCGGGTTAAGCACTTCAGATTAAATGTAGTCAAGGGCAGAGTGGTCACCGGAGACCTGAGCAGCATAGATCATCCTCGCTGAGATTTGAACTCGAGTACCTTGGAGCCAGCCGTCCAGTTCAGACCAGCTCAGTCCAGTTCAGACCAGTTCAGACCAGCTCAGTCCAGCTCAGTCCAGCACGGCATGCGCAATAACGCTTTTCATTTTACTTTAGAATAAAATTGTTATGATTCTCACATATGTGTTAGAAAATATACTATATAAATGTGACCCTGGACCATAAAACCAATCATAAGGGTGTAGAATATTTTACATTTAAATGTGAAGATTTATATATATTATATATTTATGAGACATATCTATCTCTCCATTTGAATCCACATGGGTCTAAATACTGAGGCAGCACATATTACTAATCAAAAATAAAAAGTTATGTATTTACGGAAGTAAATTTACACAATATCTTCATAGAGCATAGTCTTTACTTATTAAATAGATTATTTTGACCCATACAGTGTATGGTCACCATTATAAATGTGTGTTAATTAACAAAGTGCCTCTTTCAGTTTCTCAATTTTCTTTCCATCTCCCACACTCTCCCAGAAGCAAGAAAAGAAAAGAAGAATAACAGACAAAATCATTTTAAGGAAATAATTCTGTCTGTTATGTGTATTTGAACTGAGGTACATTTAAGAAAATGATTAAATTAAACAATTCATCTTGAAAAACGATATATAGATAGATTGAACAATAGATAGAATGATAGATAGAACGATTCATAGAACGATATATAGATAGATAGAACGATAGAACGATAGATAGATAGAAAAAACGATATATATCTATCTATTATATATAGATAGATATAGATAGAATGTCAGATAGATAGAATGATAGAATAACAGAACGACATAATGATAGAACGATAGATAGAACGATAGATAGATAAATAGAACGATAGATAGATAGAACGATAGATAGACAGAACGATAGATAGAACAATAGACAGAACGATAGAACGATAGAACGATAGATAGATAGATAGATAGATAGATAGATAGATAGATAGATAGATAGAACGATAGATAGATAGAACGATAGATAGATAGATAGATAGATAGATAGATAGATAGATAGATAGATAGATAGATAGATAGAGCAACAAAGAACAATAGAATAGAAGGACAGATGGATAGAGTGATAGACAGATAAAACGATAGATAGATACATTCCACCATTTGACCAGTATAGACGCAATAAAAGATTTCACACTAGTCTACATGGATTATGCTCATTTATAAAACACGAGGAGTAACATGGGGAACATCAATTAAGCTGCCAGATAGAATAGGAAAGAGAAGGCAGTTTTCCCTGCGTGTTGCCATTGGCTGTCCAAAGGATGTCATGGTTTAGAGTTTAGTTGGACTGCTCTTTGATCTCTTCGGTCAGAACTGGCGCTCAGATGGGTCTGGAGCTGGAGAGTGTGGGAGGGAGATCTGCTCTCACGCATGGGTGCCTCCCTACAATGCTGCCTGAGATGGTGCTTCATGGACGTACAAAAGACTGTCAAAGCAAGCAGTGACACATGGACCCTCTCAGGAGGCAGGGGGAGGCACCTGAGGTGGGGCTGGGATTTAGATAAAACCACGAAGGCTGTGATAGAAAATGCCAACAGCTTTCAAAATAAAGGATAGACACAAAGATATTGGTGCATTGGTGGTTGTTGGCTACAATTAAACAAAACAAAACAGGAGGTAATTTATAGCTACCCTCTAATTTACAGTTATTTGTAAGTCTTTGTACACAGCCTATTAACATGTGTAGCCCATACTAATGAAAGGAAAAACAAAATGTTCGGTCTATGCAGCATCATTCATCCATGTACTAATTGTTCTACTTCACATACAGTACATAGACACACATTACCATTATAACACAATCTGCTGTGACCCACATCTAGTTCATTGTTCTGAACAAAATAATCTTCAAAGAGCAAGTTCTCTCACAATACATTTATTCATTCACGCGGTCTCAGAGTTTCGATGCATGTCAAACTTTACTAACCGTAATCTAAAATGAAAGAGTTTCCAAAAAAGAACCTAAGAATCAGACATCGAAAACAATCATGTATAACTACTATGAATATTGTGGATTTATTTAGCAATGACCCCGAGACCAGTGAAGGAAATCCACTGTGAAAAGCATAGATTTATTGTTGATTTACTTGCTTAATAATGAGGTGCCTGGCTTACATTTTTAATTTTGCTATTTTTATTTTTCAATTCAACTTAATTCAACAATTAATTTTACACAGAGATTAGTAAAATCTGTTGATTTTAGCAATCTTTGTAGCATAATGTGCAAAGTGTGACCATTCAAAAATGGGGAAAGAGCACTTTTTAAGTTTTTTTTCAAAGTTTATATAGCTTTAACTCGAGAGGCATTAAAGATATCTTAACGCCTCTTTAGATCTTAACTTTCCTTTTGACATCTTCTTTTTAAGGCTCTATATATGGTTCGGTTCCAGAGGTACTGGGATTTCAGAAGTAAATCATTAAATTGTACACATTTTCAACTGCCAAAAACCATTGAAAAGACGAATAATGAAGAACAAATGTATGAAATGTATCTTGTTTCCTTCTCCCAGAAAAACAGCATTGAACATACCTGTCTTGAATGGCATAAGTATTCTTTTACCAGAGTTTGTATGTCTATAACTCAAGAAGTATTAAAGATATAACAATATATTTGTAGATTCTAGTTCTTGATAAGTTTTCTTTTGAAATCAATGCATTGCATCATTCAGTCCTAGAAATATAGGGACCCCAATGAGAAATGTACCTTGTTTCTCTCTATCTAAACAATTGTATGTAGACAGCTGTTTGAGTGTCTTAAATATTTTTTTCAAAATTTGAGCTAGGAACATTTCTGAAATTTGGTTCATTTCTTATTGTAATGAGAAATGGCAAATACTGAAACTTAACTTACTCAGACGTCTGTGGTCTGGGTGATTTACGGTAAAAGTACAAAGGTGAAAATGTCTGTAAAAGTGTGAAACGGGGTTAGAAAGAAACTGAAACCGAGAGCAAAGTATTACACAGAACTGAAGCTGTGCTGCACTATATCAGTTTAATTTTCAAGACTATGTGTTCCTGCGCTCATCTGTATGTGTTGCATGGTCTAGTGAATGGCAGAGAGGGTAATCTCGACTAAGCACACACACATACACAATGGCTCTTTTTCTGTTTCTGTGGACATAATTGATTGTGACATTATGTTTGGTCTGCATCCAGGGTCGTGTTCCAGCCAATGTGTTGCTCACATAGTTCCCACAATAGAAACCCAAGGATGGCCCAAAAAAAATATTGTTTGAATTTAAAATCAAATTTAAAGCTTTCATGTAAATATATAAAAATATTGGAGTCACAGCAATTTAATTTCTTTTTTAAATAAATGAATCATTATATTCAACAAGAATGCATTAAATTGATCAAAAAATATATGTTTGTGTTAATATTTTCACATTTTCTATTCAAAAGCAGCAACTATCTGCTGTCGTAGCTGTAAAACAAAACTATTTTGACATTCACAATATTACCTAATTTTATATATGATATGGCATATCATATAGTGTTTGTCAAATTCATTAGAACTTAGTACTTTAACCAGCTAAAAATAGGTTTAAGTCAGTTTGCTGTAGTGTTTCAGTAGAAAATATCAGCTATAAATTTCCAATTATTAATTTTAACATTAATTTTAATAATCCAGTGAGATTTTTGTTTGCACACACAGTGTTACACACGGAGATCTGAACTCATTATCATCCAGTCTGTCTGGAGCGATATGAAGAAACAGAAAAAAACTGAAAATAAATTCAGAAAAACATCAACATCAAAGCTACACTACTGTTAAAAGATTTAGACACTTGCAAAATAATGATGCTGTAAAAAAAAAAATGTCATAAGTACTTTTTCCTTTTCAATTAACTTCGTTTATCTTAATTAAATCAACATTTAGTGCGACCATTTTTTGTGTTAAAAGCATTTTTTCAATTTTTTAGCTTTTGCATATATATTATCAAGCTTTTTCTCTATATATTAATAAATTATTTTCTGCTTAAAATAAGGCTCAGGAACAAATTAAAAATGATCATAAATCTCCCCAAGTTCACGCTCCATAAACCACTACTCTTGAATCTAAAAAGACTTTAGTACAACCATGGACAATTAAACTTAACATGATGCCCACACAACACGTCCTCTCAAAATCACCCCAATCTATGAACCTGACACAGAATTTGCATTTCATACTGAACATTTCAATTCATTTATGCAGCAAAGACTCTGCATGCTTGTCTGTGGAGGTGATTCAGCAGCACTAAAAGAAAGAACAGGGCCTCTAAGACGTCACCCACCTGTTACCCCCCAAACTCCTCGTCTTCACCGCCACACACAAATACACACCAAAGGTCACGGGCGGTGCATTCCTCTAAAGCCTAGTAGAATCCCTCGGTCCCACTGTATCAACAGGGAAGGCTCTCTCTAGAAGACACAAACTCCATTCTGTCCCTGCATTACCATCTGAATGCATGGGAACCTGCACCATTACAGACAACTAAGCAAGCACAGAGACAGTTACTCGTACCCGAAAGCCTGGAACTGGAGTTTTGATGCCATTACAGACACTGGACTCACACTCTCATTTTGGGATCTCTATTCCATGTTTTTGGGGTGACTTGGGGCCTGGCCCCACCTCATTGAGCCTGAATTCCATCAAGATCTTGAGGATCTCTTGATGCCAAGGCCTCTTTGCCTTTCAGCAGTCTTAATCTGTTTCTGTTTAAAGTGGGGGTCTTTGTTCAGGTGTACCAGGGGAGCAGGTGGGCGCCAATTTTATTTGATGTGCATCAACCTCTAGTGAATTTTAAACATGATTAGTGATATTTTACAAATTTACTCATCTAAGATGTATAATGCATATATGATGCTAATAAATAATAAAAAATGTATAAACTAAATTATTAATATAAACCACTAACAAATAATATTATATTTTAAAATAATATTTTTTTATATAAATAATTGTTTAATAAATATATAATCATTATTTTTTACTATTATTCTAACATTTAAAAATATTGTAATTTTAATATAATTAATATTTTAGAATATAATTAATATTTAGAATGTTATGTATTTTAATTTTCTATAATTAGCAATATTTTATAGAAGCATTTGTCATATCTATCTGATTTGTGCATTTTATATTCATATTACATTATATTCACAATATCTGCTGCAGATTTAGAAACTACCAAAAGGGAACAATATAAAGTTTATCGATCAAGTCAAATAAACGGATATAAAATGACCTGCTTACTATGTTAGCCTTTCAATAAACTATCTACACGGTCAAACAAGTAAGTCATTTTTGCATGAACAAATTTGCTACAGAGAAAGCCAACCATTCTCTGACTCTGAATATTAAACAATAACATTGTTATTAATGTGAAACTGATTTATGGTCTGACTGTGCTGAGCTGTTTTCATCTCTTTCTGGTCTAAGGTCACATAAATTATCAGGCCCGTGTGTTTAAGACAAAGTTCAAATAAGACCGCCCATTTACCATGGATACCCATGGATAGAGTCAGTGTGTGAGCGAGTGAAAGCTGTTGAAAGCCACAAAAATCCAGTTCTCCAGACAGATTTACAGCAGCGGTCAGAATTAGGAACGAAGTAAACACGGCTTGGAAAATGACAGTATGTCGCATTCAAAGCTTACAAGGCATACAAGTACTGCTAAAATCCTGCATATATGTGGAATTAATAAAAAAAAAACTAATTTCAAATACAAGAACAGAAACAGGGCTAAAATCTCTTTACCAACTATTGGTTGCACCACACTATTTCAGTCTCATTCTGAATGCAGAAACCTGCGTCATGGAAATCTGCGTGTTTTTTGCTTTGTTGTTCAAAAGGCTGCAGGTTCACATTCCAGGGCTCTGTTGTAGTCAGACGTCAGATTTGTGTGGGATGTGACACACCCGTAATAAACGTGAGCAACCATTCCATTAACTACTCCACATCCTCTCAGACGCATGCTTGTTTCAAAACATCCTACCCTTACTTGGAAATTGAAATAAAGGACATTGTTTGCTAAAAGCCCAGAGAACAAATGAAATGTTGTAGCCTTGTGAATCCATTAATTTTCTAGTCATTTCAAGTGAAACTCTATTGAAGAGATTTAGACTCTTTCTGAGGCAAACCATTATTAAAAGGAAATTGATACTCAACTCAAATCCCACCTTTTTCCAGTCAAAACATTTGAAGTAGCTACATATTCTGTGAAAATAAAAATAAATTAAATGTTTAGAGTTTCTGGGTGTTTCAAAAGAACAAAATGTTGCATACTCTTTTCTTTGTTTTTTATTCATTTTTACATATCAAGCAGTTGACAATATAGTTTATTCGGCTACTGCGATATTTCCCTTTCACGACACAATTAAGAAAACCTGCATGTACTTTGTACAAACAGTCTAGACCCGTCAAATATGACTTCATCAAAATCTCACCATTATTCTGGGTAATCTGTGTGTTATACTTGAATATCAGGTTCATAACATCACTTATTTCCCGCAGAACTCTTGATTCACATAATCTGATAATATCATGCTCATGACTCAACGTGCATATTGGCATAGTCATATAATCCCCTTAACAGGCTGAGATGAGCATAACAAAGATATGTCGTAATTTAAAGCATCCTAGCGCTAATTGTCTTTCATCAAGGGGCCCACTGGGACAAAACTAAATCTTTGAGCACAAATAGGGAGCTTAATATACGACTCCACCGAGTCCTCTAAATTTACACAAAGAAGAGCTTTAATACTATCATAGCTACTCATGCCCACTGTGCTGTTGCAGTCTGTGACTGAGTGCTGATAAACTACCACTAAAATTACTCTCGACAAGTGGGTAATATTTCAGTTTCAAATGAAAAATTCAGCAAGTCAAGAGCAAAAACAATGGTGTGTGGCATTGAGAATTATTGTAGTAATTGTTTTTCAAGGTATGTGTAGCTCCTGACCTACATTAACTAGATAATTCCCTCCTCAGCCTGTGACTTGAGGCTTTTGTCTGCCAAGCTGGCCATTGACTTAATGTTGTACAAATGTTTTGTGAGGGTTGGTTGAAGGTTTCCACCTAATCCCCTTCCAGCCCACTGGCATGAGCAGCTGCACAGGGATTACAAAGACCAGCAACAAGCGATTAAACAAATAAAGGCCCACTAACACACACTTATTTGTATATCATCAACAGTGTGAGATCATTAGACTTGTGATCTTAGTACTAAATCACCTCTAAAAGTACTAGTAAACTTGATTGCTTACTTGTTTTTAGTAAATATTAAATATTAAAATTAACAATGTGTATCTTCTTAAACTCAACTAACAAGAACTTTACTAATCGGTAACTTCATAAACTTTACTACTACTAAGGAAGTGCTATTTGACAGCAACATTAGCAAAATAAGCCAAAGTGAACGTGAACCATAACAGAGGTAAAGTTCTGTGAAGTTTGAAACAGATAGCATCAGACTATGAGTCAGGCTGGGCTTCCTCTTCATGGGGCCCCAAACTCAATAGTAAGAGGTCTTTGAAGACTATATGGATTGGGGGGAGGGATCTGGTACCAGGCACATCCTAGTGCCAGAGATTTCCCCTGGAGTCTCTTTTTCTCCTCCTCCACACTGAGGTGCTGACTGGAGCCCTAGGCTGTAGAGGATTACCCTGGACTGAACTGACCACCTGCTCTGTGTCAGACAATGACATAAACCAGACGCATGTCCCACTGAGACACCTATGGCAAGAACCCACCACCAATCACTGACAACAATATCAATGTCACCTAATGCGTAAAAGCACTGATGAAGCTGCTATAACGGAGGACCATTTATTCTTGACTGTCAGTGAAACCTGCAGGAGTAGATGGTACTGATATAGACCTAGACCCGGTTTGTAAGGCCGTAAGAATTTATGAATGAAGCACTTTTCCCGAAAATCTGAAAACTGACATCCACTTTGATCATTTCAATGCACAATATAACTTTTGTTAACTCAACAATGAGCTAAGACAAAATTTAAAAAATGACTGTGCACTTGTTTCTCTAAAGCATGAAGTTTATGGCCTCAAAACATCTGGACAACTGCCATACTGAATGTCATTGGATAAAAAAATCTTAAACCAAATGGCTCAACTATTAGATTTTTACAACTATTCTTTAAACGTTTATTAATTTAGCAAAAGTGTCAACATTATTTTAGATACAGGTATGGAGGCAGAGTAAACAGTTACATGCTAAACTACATGAAAATAAAATGAAAAAAACATCAAAATACAAAAAAAGATATTTTAGCTTAAAAGCATGAAAATATAAAACAAATATTAAATTACCCATGTATAACAAATGAAGCTAAAATCTATAAATGAGGCCAATTTAAAGCTCATGGCATGAATGTATTTTAAAATACTGATACAAAATAGTACTTCTAGGCTTTAAACATTTTGGTGTATTATTATTATTTTTATTATTATTCTGTATTGTTGTTTTTGTTTATTTTTCTGCAGTTGTGGCATAATGAAATACTCAGTGGGTGTCAAACAAAAGTTTTGAAAGAGGGAGGGAGGGAGAGAAAAAGAGAGGCCGAAAGAGGGGGACAACAAAACCTGGCAACAAAACCTGTTGGACCAGTTCCCCCCTCCCTTCAAGTTCCCAAGTTCACCTCGAAGAATAAAAAAAAGTGAAACTCAGCTTCACACTGACAGCTTCAATAAGCAGTCTCACAGACATGCATACCTATGCATTAAGATGGTGACAGCACAATCAGCACCATTGGCACTTCCTGAATTGATTGTGAGATGTCCTAAAGCAGAGCTCTAGGACAAGGTCAAAAGAAAGCTTTAACCTTAAAGTGATATCCATACGGACATTATTACTAACTATTATTAGTTGACTCATTCTGTTACGTCAAAGAACACCCACAGCCACCTCAAGGTGTGTTTAGCACTTCACAGATTTATTGCCGTAGTACTCGATGTGCTGCTGGTACTAACATGCCTTACCTTGTTTCTTTTTCCTGTTGGTGGCAAACTCGGACTTCCTGAGAGAGCAGGGTGCTGTCTTCCTATAGAAACTGTTTCTGTCAAGTGAACCCACGTAAACAGGCTTCCTTGTCCGGCCTTGACCTTCCATATCCATTTTTCTTGAACCCGGGCGATCACAATACTGGGCTTTGGGGTCATAACTGAGTTTAACAGGATCCTCATACAACCGTTTCTCCAACAGTGTCTGCTTTTGACAAACATCCTTTTCCCACTCTTTGCAGTGTCTTCCACTGTTGTGGTCAGGCTCTTGTCTCTGTTCTAAGGAATTTGACCTTACATCTCTGTAACGCTCCCTGCTTTTTTGTTCATACTGATCACTCTCACAACCCTTGTCCTCGTAGCAGTCTTTAACACCGCTATCATAACGCTCATCTTTCCAGTAGTTTCGATCATCTTTTTCTCTGTAATCACATTGATCACCCTCTCTGTACTGATAAGAGTCTCTTTCTTTAGAATCAAAGCGATCTCTCTGCTCAGACTGGCTACTTTCTCTGTAATCATACCGGTCTCTTGGTTTGAGGTCATAGTGGTTACCCTTTTTACGTTCGTACCATTCCCTGTCATCTAGTTTAGAGGTGTCCCTTTCTCTACGGTCATAGTAGTCATCTTTCCTAAAGTCACTGCGGATCTTTTCCTTTTCTTTGTACTCACAGTGATCTCTCTTTCTTTCTACATACCGGTCATAGTCTCTTCTGTCGATTGAATCCCTGTCTCTATACTGGTAGCTGTCACCTCTCCTGCGGCCCTCCTCAAAGTAACTACGGTCATAGCGGTCCTTATTTCTGTCATCACTCTGGTCTTTCTCTCTACGATCATATCGCTCACACTGGTAGTTGTCTCTGGAGTCATAGTGGTCTGCTTCTCTATGTCTGTACCGATCCTTTTTCCTTGAGTCGTAATGTTCTTGATGTTTACTGTCATAGTGTTTGTCTCTGCGGTCATAACGGTCATACTTATCCAGCTCTTTATGATCATAGTAATCCCGGCCTCTGCGGTCCCCATCTCGGTAACAGTCAAGCTCTTTATCATAGTAGTCCTGGTTTGTCGCATACCGATCTCTGCGACTGTAAGGTTCCCGTCCCTCAAAGTACTCATCTGATTCCCAAGAATGGTACCGGGTCACATAGTCAGGACGTTCCTTACTCCTTGGGCTCTGTGCAAAGTCTCTGTGGTCAGAGTAATCCAGTTCTTCTTGATGCTGATAGAAACAGTGATTGCCGGTCCACTCCTGTGGATTCCTAGGCTCCTGGTACACTGCTTCTGGGGATTGATAAAAGAACTGTTGAGGAGGGACCTCTCGGTAAGGAGCCTTGTCCCAGTCCTCATATTCCCAGCATTGTTGACGGTACCCATTGTCTTGTCCGGGGAAGGCCTGGTGCTCCCAGTGTCCCGGTGCGGGTCTGAAGTCCTGAGGGCACATGACTGACTGCTGCTGAAGTTGTTGCTGTTGTTGAAAATGCAGCATTTGCATGCATCTTTCCTTTTCCCAGCCATCACTCACCAACTCTTCAACGCTCTTGCCTCTCTTGGGAGGAGGCCTGTTAAAGTCCCAGGGCACTGGGGCAAATGGCATAGGGTGTCCTAAGACCACCTGTCCCTTCATAATGGCTGTGAGAGTCCACAAACAGGGCAAGCTGTGTTAGCTTCCCCAGGTTTCACATGCCAGGTCTAGATGTAGAGGACTCCACCTGTCAGGCATGCTCAAACTCTCTGTCTCGCACTAACTCTCTGTCTACGATGGCTGACTAAACAGGACTGTCTGGTTCAGACCTGAGAAACTCAATCTCTCTCTCTCTCCGTCTCTCTCTCTCCGCCTACCCAGCCAATAGGAGGAAGAGAGGGAAGGAGGTGGGGGAGGGAAGAAGCAACAACGGAGAGAAGGCAAAGGGGAGGCATTTAGGGTTAATCATTGAACGTAGTCACATGAATGGATTATAGGGAGACTGTGATTGGCTGAAGTCCTGTTTGCAGGAAAACACAGGCTGGATTTCACAAAAGAGGAGGGAGCATTATCCTCTTTCATTCCACAAACTTCTTCTGAACTTGGCATTACTCATGAACAAAGCTGTATATGCTCCTTGAAGGATCTTTTTAGGCAGTTTTGCAACTAGAATAGGGATCTTGAAGCTGTACTGCGTCACAGTTTCTGCTTGTGTTTTTAGCAGGTGTATATGCTTACAAAAACAACATGACAGATAGAATGTTCTATCAAAAGCTGTATCTGTTCTGACTTGCTATAATACGTTTCAGGGTAGCAAGGTTCCCATGAATGCCATAATCTTCTACTTTCATGTTTCAACAAGCTGACCTGGGAAAGTTGGACACAGGCCGATTATTCCAGAGAGCACTGAGCTCTGTCGAGTGCCTGCACACTGCACAATAAACCATTGTTAAGGGCCGCCCCTTGTTTCACAGGCTAGGGCATCTTTTCATGCAAAGAAAAAATAAAATGCTATTCATGTGCTTCAGTGTAGTATATCCCTCCCTCTACAAAAAAGGCAAAACAGTACACAGTATTTCCTACAGAACACATTACTAAGAATTTGTCAATGAATCCAAATGCTAGTAATAAAAAAAGTGGTAACAAAGAGAACAAACTACTTAAGATATTAAAATACAAAATATTGCTCCAGTTAAGGCTAAAAAGTAAAGTGAGAATAGGAGATTTCCTGAGTCTGATGTCTTGACGTCTATTCTTTATAAACTTTGGTATTTTGATAATTAGTGTTTAAGATCTCACATTTCTTCACATAGGCAAGACCGAAACTCTTTGCATGTTGTTTTTCACATCATAGACATCATTCATCTGAGCAACATTCCTCTTGTGTAATGGAGTTGTTTTACTTTGTGTACACAGGTACAACCCTTTGAAATGGCTCTGAACTCACATTCAAAGATGGTGCACCTGGTACCTTGCACCAATTTTATATTTATATTTATTTTTGATTTATATTTAAAATCTGCCAAGTATAATCTGTTTTAGGGTTTTTAGAGAGGCATGTAGAAGATAAAAGTGCAACTGAAGAAATTAGGTCTTTATGTATTTTTAAACATCGCTCTGTATTTAATGGCTCTTAATGTCCTGGCGTAAGAGGGGGGGAAAAAAAGTATAAATCTCATTTAAAACACAGACAAACCTGTGGATCAAAAGTATTCAAGACAGCCACTCTCCTTCAATGAGTGCCTGTTTCATACATTTTGATTACTTGGAATCAGAGAACACAACAGGACTCAAAAAGTAATTACAGCAATGAAGCATTCAGATGCATGCTCTTGACAATGGTGAGGACACAGGTTTCGCATGCCACTCTTCTCATCACTGTTATTAGAATAGCCCTCCATCCAATTCCACCCAGCCTTTCCAGCAAGGCGATGGGATCATACAGCTCTTTAAAGAGCCTTCTGTTAACCTGAATAGGCTTCCGTGCATGAGACAGGCACAGAAAAGCTGGGAGCTAGAGATTAGATCCAGGACACAAATGAGCTCTTGGTGCTTTTTATGAGCACCCAAACAGATCCCAATTAGAACGAGGGCTGTGGAAGGGGCAACAGAAGGCTAGAACGAGACACTCAATCATAAATACACTCATAAACTAGCCTGTCAAAACCAAAATCACAACACTGTATTTCCTCCAACATGACTATAAAAATAACTGTTACCAGAAATAAAATAACACGTGAGAAATATAAGAGCCTAAGCTCTAAAATTGTCTTTAGTTTCTTTCGTTCTCTTTCTTACGGTTTCAACTTCTAATTCTATCTTACTCCAAGTTCTGTTTTTTATTCCATTCCAGAAAAGATGATGAAATAAGAAGCTTGTCTCCTCCCTCCAGCAGAAAACCGCTGTTCAGCAATCTCCACAGCTGATAGGCTCTTGACTGACTCCCTGCACTGTAACAATAAATAACCATTGTTTCTACCCTCCCTGTTGAGAAACACACCCTGTTATGATAAATGTAGAAAACACACACATACACACACACACACACATAAAACACATCTAGCTAAATTAATAAATAGAAACACAAGGAAATTAGGCTACTGACATCATTAAGACACCTGATGACTCAATATGATACACAATGCTATACTCACAAGCATTTAAAATAGGATTGGGCAATTAATTGAAAAGTAATTGAAACTGAAATTAAATTAAATGTAATAAATTTGATCACTTTGTAAAAAAATGGAAACAACATAGAGGAGAGCCATCTGGGCAACCAAAGCAGTGAAAAAATATGCTTTTAAACATATTTTTAATGTAAAAATATAACTTTAACATTATAATGAAATGGGACTTTTTCATTACAAGAAATATGTGCTTTCATTACAATTGTTTGAAATATTTAATTAATAACCGTAATGAGTTTCCTTCAGTTATTTTAAAATCGTAAAGAAATGAAATTTTTCATTAGACAAAAATATCTCCCACCTTTATTAGTGGAGAACAAACCTTGTCAGTTAACTACGAGGGCAAAAATAAATAAATTAAATAATCGTTCATTAATTGTAATTGAGGTAAACCATTTAATTAATTTATATTTTGTATTCAAGTCATATTGACCTTCCCTATTATTCTCACTGAGACTATTCAGTTTACTGCACAATGTAAACACATCTGTATTAAAATCCACAATGATTTTGATTTGAAAATTTTATTGTATGGAGTTAGTGTAAAAAGGAAAAAAAAAAAAAGAAGCATTAATAAGAATAAAGAATTTTAAATGAAAGACTATTTAACCACATACACAAACACTTTTGTTCCGATCCACTTCAGTTAGTCCAAGACACACATGAGTAAAATAAAACAACAGATATTCACCAAGACTTGGGCAGTGCTCCAAACCAAAGGCATGCATCACTATGCCTGATAATCACTCCTGGCGAGCCACTGATGCAGCTCCTTGCTTTAAAACTGACCCATTATCAAATCTAAAACCCGATCCAAGTTTCAAACCAAATACCTTGTCCCTCATACTTAAAAACAGATGGCTGTAACTAGCGAGCAGGTTACACTTATCTAGCAAGATGTGTACACAGCTGTGTGCAAACAGTGTATGTGACACACATTATAGTGTTATTCATGTGCTGTGAACACAAAAACACATAAAAGCAAAAAAAATAAAATTGTAAAAATATATCTGTCTTGGCTATGAAACAGTGTCTAATTACAAAAGCAATGTTTAAAAACAAAAGTGATTTTAAAACTCTCCATCTCAATTTAAATCTTACCTGGTGCATGTGTGGTTCTGGTTCTAAGAGCATGGCCAAAAAGGGCTGTGAGACGCACCACAGGCTGAATCAAAGAGCTCCAGAGTCTGGTTTTAAAACTACTGCTGCCCATGATCTCCAAAAATGGCTTGATTGCTATAGTAATGTCCACTACTATACCAGAAAAAAACAGGAGGAGAACCGAGACCGTGATTCTGGGAATATAGTGACAAGCAGAGAGAAGTGTAGAGACTGATAGCAAAAAAAAAGAAAAAAAGCATGCCACAAGTGCAAAAACAGGCCATGTATTTGATATGTACGTGGGAAAAGTGTAGCCAACAAGCCCAGCATTCCATACATAGCTAATATACCCATGTTAAAGCAATTATAAGGTAATACCTTTTAAATTGTAACTACATATACATCAGACAATCTACTATCTATCTAAAATTTCCACAATAAGACTGGAAAGCTGAGATCTGGCAGAGAGGGATTACATGACATTCTACTGTACGGTGAATCATGGCCACAATGTCTCACGTCAGACAAATGTTGTGCAAAGACAAAGTGTTTCTATCCTTTATGAAAAAAGACCCGCCTATCATGTGTTCAGTCGTATGTCTGGGTGTGTTCTATTCCCTGGTTAGGTGTGAAGGTCAAGCAGAGAGAATTTATGAAAAACTGTGGAATATTACATAACATTGCTGAAAAAGCATTAGAAGAACAGAGGCTCATCATTACGCATTTAGATTGTAATATATAATTGACAACATCTTTTACAAGATGTGAGCAAACTGCATACTGATACTGATGATAGACTTCTTAGGAAATAAGTTATATTGACAGACACGGTATGGAGAATTACAACATAAATAAATGTATCGACACACCCAGTACAGTGAACTTTGTCTCGGGTGATGTCTCAGTGGCATATCGAAAGCACTCATCAGGAACACCTCTAACGTTCAAGATGTAATTTGACCTCAAAAGGGGAGTTATTGTGGATACTGCAAAAACATGAATGCTGATATGCAAATCCACAATTCCAGTTATTCATGGCTAAACACGACGAGCAGCTGACAGATTGTTTTCTAGAACTGATATGAGCTGCTGTTCTGTTATATAAAAGAGTTTGACCAGCATAAAACAAACAGAAGTGGCTTTAGGTGGAAATACTAATTCTCAGGGAGGTGTAGCATCCGCAGACACTGCCTCACTTGCTGCCCGTTTCCTGCTATTATATTTATATGCTATTACACAGAATAGTCCAATACAGGTAAAGCACAGGACAAATGTACACAACTGTCATTCAATCAAAAGTGTGAACAATTTTATAAAAAATTTGTATAAATATTTTATAAAAATTTACTACACTACCAGTACAAATTTATTATTTAAAAAATAATATAATAATAATTAGTAGTAGTATTATATTAGTGCTGTCAAACCATTAATCAATAAAAAATGTTGTTTGCATAATATGTGCGTGTTCTGTGTATATTCATTATGTATATATACCCACACATACAGTACATATTCTGAAAATATTTAAATTTATTCACATGTCTATATTTATATTTGTATAATTTATATTATAAATAAAAAAATTTAATATACAATTTTTTTTTCTGAAATATATATATACACATGCATATGTGTGTATTTATATATACATAATAAATAAACACAGTACACAAACATATACAGTAATATTTAAACAAACGCTTTTATTTTGGGTGTGATTAATCACAATTAATCATTTGACAGCGCTAATTATTATTATTAACAACAACAACAATGTTATTTATTATTAACAATTATTATTATTAATAATAATAATAATAATAATTACTATTAGTAGCAGTAGTAGCTGTAGTATGCACGTTTGTCACTTATTTGTCACTAACTGATAATTTCTTCTTCTCTGCATTATTATTATTGTTGTCAAGAAACAGACATAAACCAGTTATTACCTAGAGAGAAACAAGTGGAAAACATGCATTACTATAATTATAATGTTAAATGCCTTCCCTAATTTAGGAAAAACACCTATACAGATGTGAGAGTAAAGAGAGGAATAAATGACTACCTTGCAGCTGCTGCTGTTCCAGGGTCAGTGTCTCCATGGTGTAGGTGCAGAACTCCAGATTCTCAAGAGCCTGTTGTCTCGAAGTCTCGTCCTGCTCTTCTTCCAGCATGGCCTGCAGCTCCTGGGCCGTGTGGGAATACATATCAATGTCTCTTTCCACCTCCTCCAACCTCAAGAGTAACCTATATTGCTCCTGTTCCCTCTCTCTTTCTCTCTCCATTTCTTTCTCCATCTCCAGAGCATCCTCTGCATCTTCCACCTCTTCGACGATCTCGTTCTCTTCCTGTGAGTTATAGAATGGGCTGGAGGTGGGTGGAGGGGGGCCTAGCATCACAGAGTTTGTGCGAGGGCAGGGAGGAGGTGGGCGTGGCGCTGGACGTGCGGGTCTGTAAGGCTGAGGAGCAATGCGTCCATTGGTTTGAAGACAATGCGAGTTTGTAGAAGTTGGTGGTCTAAGGACCCGTGGTCTAGGAGGAGGTGGGCGTAGCGTTTTCCGCCTCTCCAGAGAGGAGGAGGCGGAGCCAGAGGGAGAGGAAGTGCTGGGCAACAGAAGTTCCAACGGGGAGTGGGCGGAGCCACGGATTATGTCGTTCTCATTGCTGTAGTCCATAATAGAGAAGTGGCGGGAAACTTTACTGCCCCTTCCACCACTAAGCTCCTCCCATGGACTCTGGTCTGTGGCTCCATTGCCATGACCCGGCAAGCTGCGTTCAAACTCTATGAGCTGCTGGGAAAGCTTGGCTTCAAGATCCCCAGCTGACACAGCCAAATTCTCCAATGTCTGAGACATTGGTAACCCATTTGAACCCTGTTCCTGAGGCAATGGCCAGTGGTTGCTGAGGTCACGGGATGTTAGGTCTGCATCACTGGCACTTGCGTGTCTAGTTAACTTCTTCTGCCTGCTCTTCTCAGCAGAGATTTTACTGTTGAAGGGATTTCTGCTGTCATGAGATGCATAGTTTCCAATGTTCCTTTTCCAGGTGGAATTAGTTGAGGTTCTGGTGGATGGATTTAGACTTTGTTTCCTTGAGATGGGTGCTGGGGGAGGTTCTCGTAAACTGGTTTGAGAACTGGTGCTGTATTTTCGTTTGCTGAGGGCATGTAGACTCGGTCTAGGGGGCAGCTGGGGTCTACCCAGATTGGGGCTGCCCATTCTGGTACTTTGGACTGAGCTACTCGCCCTGCAAGGTTGCGTGAAAGGGGGTGGGGGTCTTTCTCGCCTTCTTTCTTGCGGATAAACCTGTGATTGATTTTGAGTCGCTCCTCTCCCTTGAGAACTTTGATCGGAGGGTATGTAGTGCACATGCTCATCCTTTCTTTCCTCCTCCCGGCGCTCAAAGTAATCCAGGTCCCAAACTGTGTGGTCTTCTTGAGCAGCCCACTCCTGCTCATATTCTGGCACTGTACAATCATGTGGAGTTGAGGTATAATCAGGAGTGTAACACTCTTCTTCTCTCTTAGCTTCACTAATTGAAGTCTCGCTTTGTGGGACAACCTGTAGCTGCCCGTCCATCTTGACGAATCGATGAGGGAAAACTCCTCTTCTACCATGTATTTGCCCCTCCAACCATCCGTCCTCCAATGAGGTGAGGATACGAATCCTATCACCAACATCAAAGTCCAGCTCACCAGGTTCAAGTGCCCGGAATTCATAAAGCGCAATACCATATACAGCTCCCTCTTCCTCCTCCTCCTCTTCTTCCTCTTGATGTTGTTGAATCTCCATTTCAGGATTTTCCTCCTCTTGCTCTTCCTCCTCTTGCTCCTCCTCCTCTGTCCTCTCTTCTTCCTCCATGCTGTAAACCGTATACTGCTGCAGGTCCTGAGGTTCAGGATCCTCCAGGGGTGAGCGCAGGGGGCCGAGCAGCTCCACAAAGCCCTCAGGGAAAACTCCTGTCCTGCCGTCCAGCTCTCCCTGAAACCACCCAGGCTCTGGCAGGCCAATAATCGTGATGACATCACCCTCGCGAAAGTCCAGCTCCTCATCGAGCTGGGCATGAAGGCTCATGAGGGCACGGGCCTGGCCCAGCGCATGTGGGGGAAGCTCAGAGGCTTGGGCGGCCGCGCTGCGCTCTGACAGCTGCCTGGATTGCCCAGAAAGCTCAAGCTCTTTAACACAAGAGATGGGAAAGAGTCCGCGTGAGCCCCATGCATTATGCCCTCTCATCCACACAGCATCCACACTGCTTTCAGCAGCAACTACATCACCTACAGCAGAAGAAGAGGGTAGAAAATAAGCATTAGGATAACAAGGATTTAAATATTCTCATGAAAAATACCGGTAATAAAAACAATTCGTTGAAAATCTTTTGAATCTTTCATTAGCAACAACTGCAAAACTGTACTGGCTGGCTTCCAAGAATAAGTTAATAAAACCTCTGCAGCAGCCTTGTTAATATTTAGGACAGCACTGCAAAACTTTTTGCCGCCTTGTTAATGAGTTTTATATTGTGTTTTTTTTTTCTAGAATAAAAAAAATATATAGAAACTCAAAAAACAGGATATGTTCCTTAAATATATGTGGTTGTTTTACGCAATGGCAGCAGCTAGGCCATTTTATTTAACTTCAGTTGGCTAAATTAAGTAAATTTTAAAACATTAAAAAAGAAACAATGGCTAGATAAACAAGATAATTATTTATAAGTATTAAAACAAGTGTATTTTTCTTACAGCACCAACATATTTTAACTGATTCATACTTAAAAAACAAGTAACTCCGTTGCAGTAATTAAAGGAATAGTTTACCCACACTTTACTCACCCTTGTGTCATTCAATGTCATGTTTTTTTTCTTATGTTGAACACAAAAGAACAGTTTCTGGTCTTATTTACGTAGTATGTACAGAAATACTATTGAAGTCAATGGGGACCAACAAATGTTTGATTACCAGCATTCTTCAAAATATCTTCTTTTGTGTTCAACTTCAAAAAACTCATCAAAATAACTTTTGGTGAACTATATATTTAAAGACACATTTTGTCTGAATACCATATTCATATAATTCAATGTTCAGTATTGACAATAAACCCTTAAAAAGAAGCGAGATGCAAAAGATGACCATCTGCATGTGTTCACAGACCAACAATTGAACCTTCCCCTTTGACTGACAACCACAGTGCCCTTCGTCCCCCTCACTCAATAGTCATATAGCCAATACTCAACCAGCATTATCTATGCATTTTACTTTCTCACACCCAAACAGTGTAAACATCTTCCTCAACACATGAGAACATAAGGACTCCTTTCAAGCTTAAAGTTATCAATAAGAAAATCTGTTGACTTACTTATATAAGGCTTTAGGTGGATTAGGTTTTGTATTATCTGAATTAGTTTTATATGTATAAGATCACGCTAAAACATCTGCTAAATGCATTAATTGTAAATGACAATTAAACTAGCATGTGAGTAATTGTGTTAATATATTCATTCACATATTTCTTTATGCTGTCCTTGTAAATAGCATTAGAGCTGTGTGAAGTTCACCTCTGACCTTAAGTCAGTTTTCATGGCGGTAAAGTCACTGGTGTGGTCAGTTTCACTTAGCAAACACACACACACACACATCAACAGGAGCCAGAATGTCCATTAGGGTCACAAGGGCCACATTCCACACAGATGCTCCGCCTCCCATTGTGTTCAACTCATAAACTAGAACAGCTTATATGATCCCCACTGACATGATAGGGGAAACTAAATTCATCCACATAAAAATAAAGGAAGTGTATGTTGGATAAATCACATTAGATCTGTACTGACTATGAAAAAGCATCCAAAGCAATATACAACAATAAACAGACATGCAACATAACATTTTCCAAAGTAATGAAAAGAAGAAAAAAATCATTACAGAACTGGTAGTAATAACATATAAAGTTATACAAAAACATTTTTTAATGACCTTTTGGGATTATTACAATTATTAATTCTACACAATATAAACACAAAACTAGTGACCTCTAGTGGTGATTTGGGTTTAGCGCGTCTCGAAACTCAATTATATATATATATACACTATATTACCAAAAGTATTCGCTCACCTGCCTTTACTCATTCTATGAACTGAAGTGCCAT
>JAUCNO010000082.1:3608715-3621866 GCA_032353835.1 Enteromius viviparus | reverse complement strand
CACATTAATGCAACCCATGGTTAATAATAAATTGGTTGTTTTTTCAGGCTTACTGTTGCTGGCTTTTGTTCTCTGTACGAGTACTATCCCTTGATCAAGCCTTTTAAACATTACAAAATAGGTAAAAGTATGTATGATTTGTGTTAATATCGTATCGGATTGATATCGGTATCGGTCGATAACAGAGGGCTGCAATATCGGTATCGTATCGGAAGTGAAAAAGCTGTATCGGGACATCCCTACTAATTTAAAGTAACAGCCCAAAAATTACATCATTTATGAGAAATTATATAGATTGCTCTTTTCCATCCAATTACAATGAACTGTAATGAAGCTTTCAAGCATCAAAAAGGACACAAAGTATCATGAAAATATCATAAAATTGATCCAAGAGACTGAAATAAGTTGAATTCATGAACAACATAAATCTAAATGGTTTGTTTTTAATCTGATATGGTTCTCCCCGAGTAGAAGACACTGACTATTTGAATGCTTCAGCCCTTATTTAATGTAACTGCATGGTAAAGAGCACCTAGCATGGTCTTTAGAATTTCCCCTTTTGTGTTCCACTGAAGAACATAAGTCATACATGTCGAAAATGACATGAGAGTGAAGAAATAATGACGAAAGATTCATTTTTGTAACTACTGTCCCTTTAAAGCAGTATTCATACGTATAGCCCTATGTCATTTACACATTTATATTTCCTAACTTCTGTGTTTCTCAATGCTTCTGGTTTGTTTCGAAGTAATTTAAGACAGCTAAAGCGATCTCTTTCTTTAAACACTCAACACGGCTCTTATTTCATTTCTCAGAGCTTCCAAACTTCCTCATTCCATTATTTTCTCTGGGTGAAATGTTTCTAGGTTGACTTTTCAAAAACGCGAATGGGAGGTGTATCTTTGGCAGGTCCAAGTGGAGTTTTATGGGGAAATCCAAGGTTCACAAGAGACATGGGGAACTTTCCCTGTACAAACACTGTCTTGAGAAGCACAACCCAGATGGACACGGTTACTGTGGAGACCAAGAGGTTTGCAAGCCTGTGTGAGAGAGGACTTTCTGAAATGTCACTCTCTCCCAGACACACCTCCCCCCACAAACACAACCTTGAGAGGCTGTTCTTTATTTACAGGCTATGCAGAAAACAATCTCCTGCAGAGCATCTAATGAGGCTACTGGACTACGGCCCACCGCTGAGGCTTAAAGAAGCTCAAATGATTTGAAAGAGAAATACTTTTCCACTCGATAATTCAAGAAAAAAAACATCAAACAATTATCTATGAGTAAGTCAAACACCTAAAATACACCAAGGAAGCCCCTTTTCAGACAGCAGTGGTTCCTGTTTATTAAGTTTAGAGCAATTTGCATTAGTGAAACAAGGATCTGAAACAAGTTGGTGTTACTTTATACGGCGGCTAGGGCCATCGTTTGAAGTATAAAAGACGTTTGGTTGGCCCTAGGTGTGTATCTTTGGGTATAAGCTAATATAAGTATAACAGCTAATCTGGGGTGCATTTCCTAAAAGCAACTATGGTCGCAACTACAGAGTTCAATGGAATTCAGTTCATAGGTTTTTGATTCGATAATGCTTTATGCAAACAGAGAAAAATTCTATTTCCTGATTAAAAGAGGTACAATTTGATTCACAATTCATAGGTTTTTGATCCGATTCAGAATTAATCTTATTCAACTAACAATGGAGTTTATTTTGATTCAATTCCTCACATGATTAAAACAGGTTTTCGATTTGATTCAAGAACAATTTTGCTAATTGAGAATTATTTGATTCTATTTACAATGAAGTTCAATTTGACAGGTTTTTGAATTATTTTTTTTTATTATTACATCTATTTCTATTTCTCAGTTAGATTGGATTTAATTCACATGAAAATGTACAGGTTTATAATGTGCTTTAAAATTAATTTTACTCAGCAATGGAATTTGTTTTGATTTCATTTTTTGATTTCATTTTTAGTCATACTATTGGTTTTCGATTGAATTCAAGATTCTGATTTATTCGATTCTATTTGCAATATGTTTCCATTAATTTGTGCATATACTGCAGCTACTTTAATGTTTATTTATGTTATATACATAAAAAAGAAACATTATATAATCATGATCAAATAAAAAAAATAAATAAATAAAACTCTGATTCTAAAATGTTTCCAATACAATGAATATGAATCAACAGAATTTGTAACTGCAAACTTACCATGAAATTTCTTTAAGCAAACCGAAACTGAACTCCATACAACACAAAGTCAAAGATTATCACTGACTTACTGAGAAAGGTATCATTTAGACTTATATAGTAGTTATGTAAACTACTATCTGGTATCTAAACACAAAAGAAAATCATCTACCACTGGCCACAACTTCTCAAAACCCAAAAAGCAAGGACTAAAAAAACCAATAGACATAAGCCATCCAAATGCCACATCCATCTTAGATTCATTACAACTGCTTGCCTTTTATCACATCTGCTGTGGCGTTGCAAGTAGCATGTACCGTATCTAGTCACATGACTTGGCTCCACATGACCTCTGTCCTATACCCTAATCTGACAAGTTCAATTCTTCTTAGAGTCAAAAAAGGGAGTCCATGTGCAACACAAGGTCCCACAAACACAGCTGGTGTTCTAGACAAATGGCAGTCGTCAGTTGTTGTGTGAATAGTAGTATCCACTGAATCCGAATGGTGCAAACAACATAAAACAAACCGATATCAATTACAGTACACTGGCTGCAATACAAGCTTACTGTTGAGTCTCAGGAGACAATAATGCTCTCTCATACAGACAATGCCAAATCTCTATTCCCTGATGATTTAAGATGTAATTTTTTCAACGTCAGTTGTGGCTGGAAAAGAATGCCAGGAATGTTCCCAACTTTCTTTTCTCTGGGCTACAGTGGAGTGGAGTGATGTTTCTACATTTTAACCTGTACAGCGAATCTAATCCAAATGGCATCTGGTAATGGAAGCATGTCAACATCGAACATCTCTGTCAAATCACAAATACAAATTTGAGAGGCAGGTGATGTTTTGCAGGACAGCTGTAAAGCATCAATGCATTAGCTGCTGTCGTGTTTCAGATCAAGCTACTTCTTATCATTTTAACATAACATGGCTCAAATGACAAGCACAGACAGGGAATACTACTGCTGTCTATATTAATAATTCAAACCCTCCACGTGCAACAAGGAACGTAGTCTCTACACATAGTTTTCTAGAACAACGCCCAAACACTGATGGAGCTTTTTTAATATACTGTATTTAAATATATATTTAAAGAGGTACTAACAATAACTGCTACACAACAGCTTATTTATACACTGGTATCTCTTTCTCTATTCATGATTTAATTTCATTAGGGTCCTAGATCAAGCTAATTTGTAGAGAACTGAAAATATAATTAAAAAATGTAATTTATGTTTTTTACAAGATAAAAAGATCTAATGATGCATACGCAGTCTTATAAATTTGATACTGACCTATGACATCCTATTATTACATAATCTCATGAATGTAACAGTAAAACTTCATTTTTCAGATGTAATGCAGGTAACAATATTTCACGAATACTTGTAGATCAATAATATTGGAGAAAAAATGCCTATATCATAATAAGGTTTATTTGTTACCATTTTTTGGGCACCATTTTTCTGATGCCACCGGGGTGGAGCTTGCACTGATGGCAAGGGCATTTGCATATTTTTCTTTTATAATTGTAATTTCATGTGTGTGTGTGTGCATATATATATATATATATATATATATATACTTTATGTATCTGATGATTTTGTCCCTATAGTGAGTCATTGGTAAAAAATAAAATAAAAGTAAAAATAAAATGGGGCAGAATATTTTGGAGAATTAAAAACAAATGAATCACTAAATCAGTTTTTTTGCATGGCTTGTTAGTGCACATTTTTAACATTATTGTCTATTGAAAGCTCTAAATGCCTAAACCGGTTTCACAACGGTATCAGTGAGGTCTGAATGACAAACAAAACAACATTTGAGTACATCGGATTTCAAAACAGACAAATAAAAGCGTTCCGTTAATCTTTTGGTAAATACGGCACCGTTACGCTGGCCAACACCTATATAAGTGTATTCTGCGCTGATGAATAGCACGCATAGTTTGATTTAGGTGAATGACTGGTGTCCCATTCATCTGACACACTACTGCTCTCATAGCAAGAGAGACAACTGACTGAACAGTTGCTATTTGACAGGTGACAAGATCACCAAACATACATGTTGTTTCAATTGGCTTGTGGTCCTTTAAAACCAATTATGTTACTGTTCAGTTTGATAGCTATGGATATTTATGGTTTACCATAGCTGGCACAGAGATGCCACATTAGAAGAAGCGATTCATGCTTTCCTGCAAATGTAAGCACACCTAACCCACCTAATTTAGCAATCAGCTGGTCAGGCAACTGGGCTGTCAACCAGTTAGGCTCATGAAACTAGTTTACCTTCAGCCTGGTCAGGCTGTGAGACCATCATCTTAAACCAGCTTAGACCAGCAAAACATCCTTTTTTGTATATTTAGCTCACTGAAGCATTTTACTGAATGGACTTCCTGAACTAATACACCCTCTTCTCTAAACTACTTAAAGTTTTGCACATCACTCTCAGCCTCTTGATCATTAATAACTTTTATCGGCTCGGTTAAGCGAAGATTCAATCAGTGACTCACTTACAACTCACAAAGACACTCACTGACTGTAACAGTTTGACCTTTTGAAAGAGCAACAGAACGAATCAATTAAAAAGAATCACTATTCGGAAGATTTCAGAAGATTCGAATCACTAAAAAGAATCAAAATCCACAGGACAAGCGGATACTCGTGTTTTATAATGGAAAAACGTAAATTGATGTGCATGTTAGTCGATGCTGGACAAATATATGCCACTTAATTCCCTCAGCACCGCTACGTATGCAAAATACAGCGGTATAACAGTTTCAAACAGAAGACACAATGTTATAACTAAACCACTCGCGGTTTATCTCCGGTTCAGGATGTAACAGAGGCTACCACTAAAACTACGACAAGACTACAAGCTTCATTCAGAATTGAATACCAGATTTCACTTACCTGTGTGATCACGAAAAAGGCGGCGTTCCTGAAAAGGCTCAACTAAAAACCGACAGCAAGGAAACTTTCCCTATCCAGTGGATGCTCGTGCTCGTTTCCTTTCTGCCATTAACTTTGTATCGTTCAATGTTGCTCAGAAGTCAAACATCACATGAGGGCAACAGGCGGTTCTTCCGCATGTCATTACTTGGCTCCCACGTTGCAGCTGATCTGATCCCGATGGTCATCTACGCCACGGCGGGATCAGCTGTCATCCCAATGGAAGTCCCAGCAGGCTGATCCTCGACTCCCTCCATGCTGACATCAACATCAACACCACCCTCTTCTGACACCAACCCCGAGCGCAGGGCTGCCTTCAACATGCCTGAAGAAAATTCCACGATAATAACACAAGGTATAACATGTCCGTTGAGTCCTCAGCGTTTTGAAAAAAAGATAAATAATCCAGTGAAATTAAAGTCTATACCGCTAGTCTAATACAAATGCATAGGTTCTTGCTATTTTATTCTACCGTCCTGTAGTGAGACTAAACTATTTGTCTATTTGTCTATTAAAAGCGGACATGCATGCACCACACGAGATATTTTTAATCTTTAAGGAAGTGTTTAGGTAAATAAACGAATAAATAAATAATAACAATAAATAAATAATCAAATAAGTAAATAAACTTTACTAAACAAGCAGAATTGCTTGTTGCATTGTAAATGACAAAAATATAATACTCACAAAATAAATATAGAAATTGTTTATATGTTATTCTATATATATTAAATTATTAAGTAATTTCACACATTCCTATTTTTGTGATTTAATTTATTAAATGTCAGGGGACATGGGTATGCAACGAAAGGCATAAGAAGTAAGGACAAAATGTTTCACACACAGATATGTATATATATATATATAAATAAAACAAAAAGAAAAATATTTTTTTCAGGTTTAACAAAATCAGCCACTGGAATGTAAAAGTTTTTAAAGAAGAAACAACATTATATTGTGTTATGTTCAGATACAGAGGATAATCTGATGATGGTTTCAAGGCTATTTTGCATGGTTGGTGGAAAGGACAGAGTTATTGCTTTGTGTAGACACATCATTGTCAATATTTTTGCAACAAGGGAACAAAATGTTTTAAGACACTGCCAGACATAAGGTTATTTTTGCTGTGTCTGCATTACCACGACTTCCTTATATATAGAAACAATGAAAGGAAGCTGCCTGTGAGGCCCTTGTTTGTGCTGTGTACAATCCATTCATCACCAATACATGTAACTTGGTTACAAAACTCAAGCCAAGTGGGCATCCACTAGACTAGAGTGAGGGCAGATAATAACAGTTGCCGTGTGGGTTTCATTGTCATATTCAGTTCTGTGTTGTAAACCGCTCTGACACAACATACTTACGGCATCTATGAGAAAATGCCAGATCTGTCATATCCTGGAAGCATGAAAAGCCTCTGTTGTCCTCTCCTAATGTGACATTTGCATTGAGAAAGACCATGTAAGCTTGGGCTTTTTGTTGCCATTCATTCTTGTTGATGTATTCATGAACTTTGTGTCACTTAAGCATTCTCACTTACAATGAAATCCTGTCACTTCATTTTGCCACTGTTCGGACAGTTGGTTCACAGACTGTAAATGACAGATTGTTGATCTTCTGATTGGAAGCAGACCACTGGTGGTAGTATGAATCGTCATTTTTCTTTGCACACTTTTTACACAAAATTTCCTTGATTTTCGGTGTCATTGACGCGCAGCTCTCTAAACAATATTCTTGGTTATGAGAGATTAAATATTGCTCACATTTTCCAGTTACAGAGACGTCTAATCCTCATGCGCAACATTGCTGGAGTACATTTTTCTTTTTCCTGTTATTCAGAGGGCACTGTTATTCTGTTTGTGTTAATAACCAGGAAGAACACTGGCATATTAGCACTGTTTACTCTACATAAATATTTGCATCTAAAGCAAATGTATTTCTAATAGGTTATTTTATTAATAAGTTAACTGCGGATTTAAAAAGACTGAATAATCAGTTATTATAAATATTCCATCTGTCTGTTTTTGATATTCTTGAACTGATAGTCTTTGCACTATTCAAGAAGATCATACTGAATACTAAAAAGTATATTTTACTTGCATTACAATACTAAATAATAGTTTTTTTTAAGCTGTAGGTTTAAAAAGAAATTGTTTGGCGAGCACAGTTTCATTCATTTTGATGTGTTTCTTGTTGAAACTGGAAAATAGAGTAGGAAGTAACAATTTTTTAGCTCCACATCTTTTGTTACTATGTTTTCTGGTGTATTATTCAGCACTTTTAAGCAGAGGAATAATAGCAGTGGCCTGACTGTACCGCTACAGCACTGACCCCTAGTGTTCCTGTAGCTTCAGTAAACATGAGTACGCTTACAGCTGAGGATTCATTAAGAATGAGATTATTTCTTAAATATGCATTGAATAGTACGTCAATTGGAAAACTCAAATAGTTTATGCAAGCTTTGCAAAAAGAGCCTGCATAATATAGAACAGTGTTTCCTAACCCTGGAGGCACACCAACAGTGCACATTTCTCCCTTATCTGACCAATGTATTTCTGGTTCTGGTGTCTCTACTAATGAGCCGATGATCTGATAAAGGTAAGTTTGATTAGGAATTGTCGGAACGTGTAGTGTTAGTGTGCCTCTGTCTGTCTATAGTACTGTATATGCTTACATATGAATCTGAGTCTGCCAATTAGCACTTTGCATAGAAAAATCACTATTGTCTTTTAAGTAGATTTGGATGTACAAGTTGACTATCTATACAACGTATATACTGCTGTTCTAGTTTAAGCAAAGAACATCACCTGAACTGCTCGAGTATTCACTTCAAATAAGAGTTTAGGAAGTACATGGAACGTTTCAATAAATCTGTACTTTGTATGCAAATTGTGAACTAAAATATGCCTTTTGTAATCAAACATCACATATTCACATTTAAAGATCATAGATTATGCATGTCCATTAAGTGTGCATTTTTAAAAACAAATATTCCAGAGAGTAGATATAAAGACCAATCTTAGTATATTTTAAGTGATAAAATGTTTATTATTATCCACATGAGATAATTAATCTTATACTGATCGACCTCTTATCATATTCAGACAAAATTTCCAGTAACAGTCCATCTAAACGTCTCCATTAATCTATGATTAAGTTTTTCATAGAAATATATTTTGTTTACAGTACATTACCTACTTTTTCCCAGTCCTTTTATATTCCAAGCCAATACAAGACATATATATTTAAGCTCCACAAGAACAAGAGAGCAATATATGGATTTTTTATGCATTTATACAAACAACAGAGAATCTACATGACATAGTAAAAGTGAGGTTCGTCACAGTGAGAGTCCATGTTTCCCTTTGTTGTTCTTCGGTGTAAAAAGCAACGACTTGTTATGTCTTTGTAGTTCTTGCTCTTTATCTTGGGCCAAGGTTGGTTGGAGGAATTTTAGCCGTTGATGAACCTTTCTTGTTGGGACAAGCTTTAATGTTCAAGTTTGTCCCTTTTGGTTGAACTTTCAAATAGAAATCCAGCTGGAAAGAAAAACAAAAAATGTTAGTCTATCATTAATTAAATTAATAAGGTATTTGTGATGTTGCTTATCACCTGTACAGCTTCAGCCGGTCCCACTGTTACTGTTTTGGTAAAAGGTAGGTAACCCAGTGCAGAAGCAGTCACTGTGTAGGTACCCGGTAAGAGCAGACGGAAATAGTCTCCATCCGTTCCTGAAACAGCATCATATACATTAAATTAAGTATAAAGCTCTCTACAAAATCAGCTTTTAAATGTAGAACATCTCTCACCGCTGGTGACATCATGGTTTATGCCTGCCACAGAGACTATGGCATTGCTAACTGGGTTGTTGTTCTCATCATAGACCATGCCTTTAATCCCATGGTGCACCTGGAGGACAAGAGACAGTCCAGATATATGTCAATTAAGCTTTGGGTAGCGGTCGGGCACTGCACTCAAAGTGGTAAACTGATTCCATCCATTACTTTAAAAGTGCTGCCGTACAGTGTAGTGTTACTTGAACTCACAATAAGACCCCTGAAGCTCCATATCAATTTCACATTATAAGTATCTAGGGACAGGTTAGTGCCATGGAGAACCAACTTGTCCTTCTTACCTGTATTAGCTAGAATACTGGCCTCCTTCTGCTTGCTTGCTTTTGAATACAATGATCTCTCTCAATTTGCTACATGGTTTGAATGCAGAAATGGAGCTTGAACTTCTACTTGTTTCATTACAGCTTAGACTAAAGCAGTGAAATAGAGGAGTTCCTCACCTGCTCCATGTAGGACACCAGAGCCTCTCTGTTGGCCAGCCACTCACCGGCAAGAGCCGTCGCTGGAGGAAACTTAGCACAGCTGAGCTCCAGAGTAATCTCAAAGCAGTTTGTGTGGAGGTAGTTGAAGTCCTGCATCCCTTAAGAGACATTAAGCGATAATTCTTTTAAAATCACACGTTAAATATATATTATGTCCTTCAGTGTTGGCCAGGGTCAAGGGTATTAAAGGTTTACTCCACCCCAAAATGAACATTTTGTTATTAATCACTTATCCCCATGTCGTTCCAAACCCATAAAATCTCGGGACACAATTTAAGATATTTTGGACAAAAATGGGGAAGCTTGTGACTGTCTCAAAGACTTACCACTGTCAAGGTGCAAAAAAAAGTATGAAACATGTTGTCTGAGTGCTCCATCTGCCAGCAGTGGTTCAGCAGTAATATAATGAAGCTACGAGAATACTTTTTGTATGAAACAAAAACAAAAATAACATGTTTTTTTAACCTTTTGGCACCGTAACATCGCTTTAGTGCCATTTTGGAGAGTATCCTGTGCATGAAATCAACATATGCAGTTCTGTGGTGGAAGAACTTTCCATTGCGTCAAACACAGAACTGCATACTTTAATTGCGTCCAAAATGGCACTACGGTTATGTTACGGTGCCGAAACGTTCGTACAAAAAGTATTTTCATAGCTTTACAATATTACGGTTAAACCACTAATAGCAGATGGAGCATTCAGACGATGTCTTTAATCCTTTTCTGCACCTTGACAGTCGTATTTGTTTGGCAGTAAGTGGGACAGTCACAAACCTCCCAGTTTTCATCCAAATTATCTTAAATTGTGTTCCAAGGATGAACAAGGATTTTACGGGTTTGGAACGACATGGGGATTAATGTGATTAATGACAAAGTTTTCATTTTGGGGGTGGAGTAACCAATGTTGGAGTCAAAAATGAGTTGGATGCTCCACATATCTGAAGTATTCACTGTTTTTTAAATCAAACATTTTTAAATATTTGTATTGCGCTCCTTAGAAACACGATCACTCACACCAAAATGTGCACACAAAATATGAACAACAGTACTGTTCACATGCTTGTTTTGTGTAGTTTCAAAAGTTTTTTGTTTGGTAATATGACCGAATGTAAAAACTACCCCTCTGCACAACTATTTTAAAATCAATTTAAATATTGCCCCAAGAAGAAAGGACGTACTGACTGGCACACTTACTAGCAAAATTGCTCTAAACTAGAAAACAATCTTGTTTCTTTTAAGATAAAAGTGCTTGTAATTCCCAAATTTCAGCTAAATTACAAGGCTTAGATGAGACCAAACCACAAGCCTCGTTGAAGTAATTGAACAAGAACCGTAGTATGTAGAATATAACCCACCCTTAGACAGAGAGTACCAGCTGGCTCCATTTGTGATTCCTTCATCAAAGTAATCGCCGCAGTTCCAGCCCTTATGCATCCAGCTGTGGGCATAGGAGTACGTCCTTGCCAACTAAACACACATAGAGCATAAACACCAGAAATCTGTAAATATTTACTAGAGAATTTGGGAAAAAAACAACAGTTAACTCTTTACTAGTTAAAGTGAATGATTTCTGTGCAATTACTCTCTTGGAGAAAAACGCAAAAACATCTTAAATCAGTCTAAGCTGGGTTGTTTGTCTAAACTGATCTAATTTGGCCGGTATTACTAGAATTTTGTCCACTTTTCAGCTGATAAGACATCTTTAATCAGTACCATGAGAAGGAGTTGCAAAAATAATGATTCATTTTAAAATGGTTTCATGAACACTCCCCCATCTGCCATTGGTCAGTTTAACAGATAACCTCACCCCTATAAACACACAACAGGTTGAGTCCTGCGTTCTGTTGCTTCTGTAATTATTTGATAGCTTCATCACAGTAATTGCACTTTTTCAGAATAATAAACTTGTTTCCAGACAGAAAATGTAAAAAAAAATGATACACTTAACATTTTAATAAAAAAAACAACATACCTTTCTGAAAATTTTATCATCGGGGGTAGCCGAGTGTGATGTTTTGCCTCTAAACCGGGGTTCACGAGACTTATCAAAGGGGTAGTTAGCGACTACAGCGCCACCGTGGAGGTTCGCCGACAAAATAAAGTTGTAATTCTGCATCCATTTTATCACCGCTAAAGTCTCCGGCTCAACCTGCAAGAACCAGGAATATAGAGAAAAATATGATGAGAAAACATGCGTGCTGTGTGCATTATTTTTTTGTGCCATGGCACTTCTGGAATATTCCTTCAAAGCTGTTATTTGAGAAATCTGACGTGTGGTAATGTATCCCACAAGAGGTGAAGGGATAATAGACCTCCACCTGCCCCTGTTGTGTTAAGTAAGATCAGTCTGGCCGGCTCCTTGGAGATGTCTGCTGGGTATTGATCCCGTTCTTGCTCTGTTTTGAGAAGACGTTGTATTTATTATCCATTGATCTGTATATATAAACATCCAAGGGTCCCTTTGGCCTCAGCTGTCATTAAAGAGTCGGGTTTCGTGCTGTGAACTCACACAGATGTTTTTCTCCCTGCTTAGCTCTGTGTAGTGCGAAGCCCACGCTGGGGTCAGAGGGTCACGAGCAGTGTTTGATGTGAAAGTGACAGCTCTTGACTCACAGAGAAATGATAGGAACGTGTCATACTCCTCCAACTGTAGTTTTTCTGTTGCTGTCCTGAGGGATGCCTGGCTGCCAGTAAACATACATACTTCTCCAAAGCTGGAGTTCTCATTCTAGACTGAGGAAAATAAAGAGTTGTTCCTGGAAAGAGCTGTTTAAATGGTTTGTATGATTCTGACGGGCTCCAAAAATCTGGCAATTATTACATAAAGTTAAATTCTGTACTATATTTCAAACAAGTTTATTTGTGAACTCTTTGGCACTAAAGATCAAATATTTCTGCTTCCACTGAACCGCAAGATTTTTTTTTAGTAACATTCTTAAGTCATGATGGATAGCATGGGTCTTTGCAGATGAGATTGACTTTGTATTACTCAGCAAGTTGTGAAAGGCTAACCAAAATATCCAGAGCTCATGAAGAGCGAACAGCAGTATAGGCTTTACAGTACAGTACAGCAGTTAACTCATTTAGACAGGCCAAGGCTCTCTATTTTGTGAAAGGTGGGCCTGTTGGCAGTTGATAGATAGCAGAACGAGAGCTGGGTGGGTTCCTGACAGATTAATGGTGAGCTTAACTTTGCTGTCCAACTGTAAAAACAAAAAGCAATGCAGGATACTGGATTTATCCTATATTTTACTTCAGATTGGAACAGTGATTTATCTGAGTGTCTTTATATTGTTATGGCAATAAAAAAGTCACCCCATGAAAACATAGCAGCACCAATGTCATGGGCAGAAAGACCCACAGATAACTGAATCTGGGATTCATTCCCAGTCTTTCACAAGTAACTTACACATTACTCATTACATGTTTATTTAATTGGCAAATAGTTTAGATCATTTGAGATTTTTCTTAGTGTCATTCCATAGTTTTTTTCTCCCAAAATCAGTCTGATAAAATGTTTGATTTCCCAAGGTAATAATTCAGCAATACCGATTCAGCTTCTTTAAAGAAAGATATGTTTTTTTACTATAGTTTAATGAACAGTATTAAAATGCAATTGTTTTAAAAAAGAGCCTTTCATATATATATATATATATATATATATA
>JAUCNO010000082.1:3586706-3599586 GCA_032353835.1 Enteromius viviparus | reverse complement strand
TATATATATATATATATATATATATGTATATATAGACACCCCCAAACAAGATCTATATATATATATTTTTTTTTTTTTGGAAAATTTTGAAATAAATTAATACTTTTATTCAAGAAGGTTGTGTTAAATTAGAGTAATAGAAAAATTTCTATTTGAATAAAGTTTCTATTTTTAATAAAGGTTTTTATAAGGTTTTATTCATCAATAAATCCTGAAAAAAGCATCACAGATTTCCTCTGAAAAATCTACTACAAAACTAATTTGTGTTAGTTTGCATGCAAGTGAGAGCAAATTAAATATTTTTTGTGAGGCTGATGCAACACACCATGCATTACAAACATTCAGTGTAACTGTAGTGGTATGAAAGGTTTTTCTTTGACATCAGACTTGTAAATTATTATTACTAATTACAATTAGGGTTGCAAACCTACGACGGAGCTTTAGTGGCACCAAAAAGAAAAAAAAAAAAATCTAAAACTACGAGAATAAATTCGTAATATTACGAGACATCAGCACCTATATACAGCACAATTTTTTTACATATATATATTACTAGATATTATTATAATAGACATTAAACATGTATATATATATATTTTTTTTTTTTCATGTGTATGCGTGTATATATAGACACACACAAACAAGATCTATATATATATTTTTTTTTGTGTGACAATTTTAAAATAAATTAATACTTTTATTCAAAAAGGTTGTGTTAAATTACAGTAATAGAAAGATCTAAAATAATATAAGTTTCTATTTTGAATAAACGCTGTTCATAAGATTTTATTCATCCATAAATCCTGAAAAAAGCATCACAGATTTCCTCTGAAAAATCTAATACAAAAACTAATTTGTGTTAGTTTGCATGCATTTGAGAGCAAATTAAATATTTATATTTATGTTTGTATGACACCGTTTCTTTCAAATTTCTTCAAATGTCCAGTTAATTCCCATAAATTCCTACAAATTTTCCATAAATTCCTTGTAAATTTCAAATTTGGAGTATTTCCAAAATTCCCCAGATTAAGTTTCCAGTTTGGGGGAGGGGGTTTGTGAGGCTGATACAACACACCATGCATAACAAACATTCAGTGTAACTGTAGTGGTATGAAAGTTTTTTCTTTAACATCAGACTTGTAAATTATTATTACTAATTACAATTAGTAATTAGTATTTGCAAACCTACGACGGAGCTTTAGTGCCACCAAAAAAAATTAAAGAATAAACTCATAATGTTACGAGATTAAAGTCAAAACTACGAGAATAAAGTCATAATGTTACGAGATTAAAGTCGAAAGTACGAGAATAAAGTCGTAATGTTACGTTCAAGACAACTAAACAAACACTAGGACAGAGGAGGCTAATGTTGGTCCTGGAGGGCAACCAAAAAACAAAGACCTTGATTAGCTGGTTCAGGTGTGTTTGATAGGGTTGGAACTAAACTCTGAAGGGACATCTGTCCTCAGTGTTCCCCACCCCTATATATAGGAGGCAAACATGCTATACAAAATACAAACAAATTACATACCACAGACAGGAAGTTACAGAAGGAACCAGGTACATGTGACACAAAAAAGAAAGCTTATTTGAGGAAAGCATACATGTTTATTTTCTAAAACCCCAAAAATGAACACCTAAAATTGCAATAAATAAATAAAAATGTAATAAAAAAAAATATATTAAAATGTATTGTAAAATGTAAAAGTCATCTTGCACTGGATGGCCTCATTTACCAGCTGCAATCATAAAAAGTACTGCTTTTAAGCCTAACATGTGTCTTAACATGCCTCACATGTCTTATAATGTAAATGCATAAATTATGCTTGCAATAGTTTCACTTTTAGCGCTTTTAACAAGTATACTTAAGTACATCTTTAGTTAGACTTCATCACTAATTTCTAACAGTTAAAATGCATTAAGTACAAAATTAGTTATTCCAATTTAGAAGACTTTAAAGGATTGGCTATTATATATAGCAGAATAGTGCTGTTGTGTTGAGCATTATTAGCATCACACTATAGCAAAGGACATGTCAGGGCATGTCTCACGACTAGAAACAAGGAAAAGATGTCTATCAATATATATCTATATGCTGTTATTGATCAAATATATTTCAATCGAGTATATTCACTAGAATACAGAAACTGAAAATGCAAGTAATTAAATTAAAAATGAAAGTTCGTTGACAGACTGGCGGCGATCATGCTGTATATGTGCTCTGGTGTATTACCGAACTGACTTTGGCATGGTAGAAAGAATGATGCATTTACTTGATTCCATGCTTGAGGTTTACTACTAAAGGATTTAACAGAAAGTGTATCAGGAAGTAGTGGCTTGTTTACATCAGTGAGCAGCAAGAAAACAGTTTCTTAGCTAAGGTTTTTTATTTTTTTCAAATGAATGTAAACCAAAATAGGTCGCTATTGCTATCTCTGACTTAAGACCACATGACACCTAGATTTTTATCAAAAATAGAAACTGATTTTTATCATAAAAATGCATGTGCAAACAGTCATTACCACATGTTGTGTGAAGATCTAGTCAAACCTTTCATCTCAACATAACCAAACTTAAAACAAACTTATTATTTTGGGTGTTAATAAATACCTTTTATACAGAGTATGCAAAAAAAAAATCTAATAAACTCACCAGTCCAAAAGAGCCTGAAGGCTGCATGATGACAATAGAATGAATGAAGGTGTTTAGAGGATGTGAAGGCTGCCTACCACACTGTCCCCACCCTTCATTTTTAATATACATTGTGACGTGCATCATAACAATTATGCTTACCACAATGTGAATTACTGACATATACTGTAAACGGCACACTCATCAAGTTAGCCTGAATATAAAGGTGTTTATATTCTTCTGTTGGAATTTTAAGTTAGAAATGTTTAATCAGCATTCCCGTGCAACTTCTCTATTGGAATCGCTGGGGAATACCACAACTTCAGATATGTACTTTGTGTCATCTTGCAAAGTTTTCAAAGACTGACAGTGATTCAAAGTTGCCCGCTTCCTGCTTGATATTTAACTGGGTCATGATGCAATAATGTTCCTTCTGTGAAAAGTATAACAAGGTGCAATAGCAAATCTGTGCAATACTAAAACTGGGAAATATCTGCAATGCAGCTTTGACAAGCTGTTGGCCAGTAACAGAGACTTTATTTAGTTTATTATGTTCTATTCTCTGTTTCATTCTCTTGTTGTTTGTTCCTTATGCGTAGGTTTCTTTTTTTCATTTCTTAACTTTTCAAACATGACTCAGCACTAGAACAAACAAGAGCTGTGCATAGGACTGTTGGTTTTATGAGCAAATGGCAAATATAAAATCTTGTAAGATAGATAAGAAAAATTAAATGTTTGAATAAATGTTGGTAAGATTTTTTTAATCTTTTGAAAGAAGTCTTTAAAATATTTGTAACATTTTAAATAAACTTTCCCATTTTAAAATATGCTAAAATGCTATTTATACCAGTGATGGCGAAGCTAAACTTTTTCTCATAAAGCAACACATATTTCCCTGCAACCTTGATGTGATGGAATGTTGAATAGTTGTTGAAATGCAGAACACATTTGGTTGTTTACATTAAAAGTTATGTTGTGTTAAGTTACATTTAAAATTAAATTTAAGAAAGTGTGAATTTTTAAACTATGTTAAAAAAGTGGGGGAAGAAGAAAAAAACAGTTTGGGTCACTTGGGGCAAGCTGAGCCACAAGAGCACTTTTTTGGCGGAAGCCACATTTCCAAAGCCCTTGTTATTAAGGCATTTTTATTATTTCATTTGACAGGAGACAACCTTAAATAAAGGATGTTTCTGTTTGACTTCTGACTCCTTTTTGTGATGCAGAGAAGGCAACACATATACAAACTGGCTCTGATCTTACCCCACTCTCCCCTACTAACATTATCATTACTTTTAATCTTGTTTCAATTTCAACATAAACATACCTCAGGGGTGTATCATTATGAAAAAAATGTTTTTTTTTTCAAATGCACGTTGGACACAATTATTAGCAACCCTAGAAATTCTTATAAGTAAAATATCTCTAAAGTATATTTTCATTTATATTGACAGTTTTGAGCACTCCAGGGTGATTATGAGCATGTGTTTATCCAGCCATGGCTTCCTGTTTCACAGAAACATAAATTGGAAGAAAAACAAAGGACCGATTGCTGGAGAATTGCAGAAAACAGCTAAATCTCTGGGTCCAAAAACCTTAAAAAAAAATCCTCAAACAGCTCTTACTGTACATCAATTCAATTCAAATTTATTTGTATAGCGCTTTTGATGATACATATCATTGCAAAGCAGATTTACACCAAAGTAAAGTTTACAGTAAATATAGTAGTAGTTTGTACAAAGATCAATTTAACAATCAAACAGACAAGGAACATTCGAAGAGTTCGGTAGTGCTGTGTGTTGTTCCAGGGTTGGTAGTAATGGCTGCCCACTGCTCCAGGTGTGTTCACAGTGTGTGTGTGGTTGATCACTTCTCACTGAAGAACGCTAAACTATTAGTAGAGCTACAGTAATACCCAGTGGACAAAGATAATAGATAATACAGCTGTAATTGGAAGAATGCCTGAAAAAAAGAATAATAAATACATAACTTAATCATTTAGATACATACAGATGTGGAATTATTTTATCTTGGATGCAGACTAATTTAGTTTTGAATACTTACTCTGTGATAGGGTTGATGCAGAATTTTCAGGGATAACAATTTCAAGGGAGTCTGGGATAAAAACATTTGCCTTTAGGGCGCAGTCATGAATTTGTTTTCATATAACATTAAAAATTTAAAAAACACGAGTTTAGAAAACCTTACTAAACTTACCAGATTCATACTCTCCGTTGCAATCGATAGCTTGAAAAAAAAAAAAAATCAATTTAATAAATATTTAATAAGTACCTACTACACATGATAAAGAAATTAAAAATGACTACTTTTGACTCACATTCTTGGTCACGGGCACACTTCTTTAATTCTTCTATAGGAGAAACAGGTATTCTGATACCAAATAATTTTAAATAATTCAAATAATTTTATTTTACACTTACCTGTATTAAGCATCCCAGAAGTATCCTCAACACATTGGATTTCGTTATCTACCGGCCACTTGATGCACGTCTTGCCATCTCTGTAGTGTATCTGACATGACTGGGTTGGATGGCCAGTCCAACAAACTGCACCATGTCCATCCATCACCTTAAAGCAAGACACTTTTTCTGCAGTCTCTATTAATAACACTGTAAAGTTGTTGCATGTTCCTACAATAACAAAAGTAAAACATGCGTTACTAATGACAATTACATAGGCCAATATATTGAAAAATATACCCTTTCGTAATTACCCTTTCGTAGTGCATTACAGCAAACAGGAGCGGATTTAGTGAATTTGGGGCCTCAGGCAAGGAATGGGGCCCTACTGTATATTTGCACACATTTACTGTTAGTTGCTGCTGCACAATGGTGCCACATACTGTAGTTATGTCCAGTGTTTCTACATTTTTCATGCAAATATTATTATGGTATTCTTTTAATGACATTAACATTTATTAATTTAGCAGACAATTTTATTATTTCATGTTGTTGAGCATGAAATAGCAATTGATTTACAGTTGAGATGCAAGAAGTAGTCAAAAGTATACATTATTATACAGTACTGTAAAGTCTAAGGCCACTTGTATTTTTGCCAACATTAAAAAAAAAAAGTTTTAAGTAATTTTTTTTTTTTTATCTTTTACGGAAAATCAGTTTACATTTCCAAACATGATTTATGTAATTAATTTTAATAATATCAAAAGTTATGTGTTTTTAAACAAAAAAGGGGGGTCCCCTTGGCTTTCGGGGGCCCAAGGCAGTTGCCTACCTTTGCCTAAAGGGTAAGTCCACCCCTGACAGCAAAGAGGAACACAAAACATCTGCATCTGTAAACATATACAACACACTTTAAATGAATACACACAAAAACAAGATCTTCTCTGTACTTGCATTTCTTTTTTTTTGAGGAAAGAAAATAATACCTATATTAATAACAAAAATGCATTTTATTGTTTAAAAGGAAACACAATGACACTTAATAATGTTATAAAATATTTGGTAACTATACTTACACACAAACACATACTGTATATATAAACAGTTTAGATTATCATACAATAAATAAACATATAATCTGTATGTTTTATATGAATTTGAATAATTAAACATTTAACTTCCAGGTCTGAGAAAAAAAGTCAAACATTTAAACATACACATAAATATAATAGACAGAAAAACAAAGCTACTATATATAAGTGTAATAGCAAATAATCTGAAAGTTTGAGGTTAAAGAAGACAGAAAGAGACCTTACAAGTCACTTTAATTACCAAAAAAATAAAAATCATCACACATTTATTTTTAATTATTATTAATTAACATAATGACTATTACTGATTTACTCAACATAGATTACATTCTAAATGTAATAAAACATTCAACATCAACAGTAAAATAAATGTTCCCTACAAATTTCTGTGGCTGTCTTAGCTTAGTTGATCAAAATTTTAGCATTCATTGATTAATTGTTAACCACTGTTGGGGAGCGACTAAGCATTTTTCTCACACACACACACACACACAGAGACACATATTTAATTGATTTTTTTTTCCAAAATGCTCTGACTGCTCTAAAATTTGAGACAATGATGTTGCAGGAGTTTAGACACAGGACAAAAACACATGCTTCTATTCATGTTTTGGTGCAGTGTCTCTTTAAATGATAATGAGCTGCTGCTCACTTCACCCCCTCTTCCATTGAAGAGCAATGGCGGTTTGCCAGTAATCTTAAAAAAATAGAAAGTGTGAGATTTAATTCTTCTGGAGGTGCAGCCGTTTCATGAACAGTGGGTAGTGACAATGGTCTACATCCAACTACAAAACAACTGCTTTACAAGACATTATTTCACTAGTACTATTTGAGTGTGGAGGAAATGAAAACACCGGGTTTTACCGGACGCATAAATAGCAACACAGCAAGTGATACTTACGACCAATATTCACACTGAGAAAACAAACTCTGAAATCTGACTCGAACAGATTCTGTTCCAAGATTTGACACACAGCACGTGTTTTCTCTAAACCAAAATTAAAACTAAAACTAAAACTCCTCTTAAATTCCTGAATTGTGTATCATCTCAACATCAACTTACATGTGCAAAGAATCCATTTCTGTATATCTCTATATAAAGATGTAATCATAGCTTTCAACTCAACATTAACAACAGCACAATAGCACAATTCAAACTTACCTAAAAGCCCTACATTAACATAGATGACAACCCCTTTGGGTGTTATCAAAGAAAAATATCAAAGAAGGATAAGCAAACTCACCAATACAAAAGAATGCATGATGTGACAAATGAAAAGACGTAAAGCCAGCCTACCTCTTCATTGTATACAAACTCCCCCCACCCCCGTTTTTGTAATGAAGCCCATAGAGTAACCTAGAGTAATAAAATAGTTCTCCTTGTTGCACAATGCATATAACTTATGACTCATTAACCAAGTTAGCATGTCATAATTTCCATGTCCTCACAATCTAATTTTGTGCCAGGAATTATTGTGCAATACTTGTGTTTTGTACACAGTAGTTTTCTGAAGGTGTTCCGGTGAGCGCAATTTAAACACACTTAGTACGATAACCCATTATACTGTATGGTGTCTTTCAGTGTAGCCTGCATGCTTTAGTATGCTTTGCAAACAATTTCTGTAAATTTTGTATGTTGCATATTTAGTGATATAACAAAGTGCAAATAAATTCTAAAAAGGCTTGAGGCTGCTTATTTCCAGGTAATTGTAGGAGTTGTACTACAGTCCAACTATGGACTGTTGTTGGAAATTAACTAATTTGCTTTGTTTCACCTTAATGGAAATACGAGATGGAAATACATTTTCCCTTTTTTTCTTTTTTTTACACTACAGATGCATTTCTAAAACAGCTCTTTATAAGTACTCTACTGTTCGAAAGTTTAGGCTTATTTTCTTCCATGTCTAAGGCAACATTTATTAAAAAAGCAAACAAAAAAATGTATGTGCATATATATATATAAAAATAGATAAATAGTAGTTGACAAATACAAATTAAACTGTGTCCTATAGTGTGGCCTAGTAAAAACAAAAACAAAACAAAAAAACACCACAAAAAACATTTTGCAGGTTTAAAACACACTTTTTCAAAACACTACACACTATTTTCTGCATTTGGCACAATTTTCATGAAGAAAATCTCTTGTTTTCACAAGGAACACACTGTCAATCAAAATTGTAAAGTCACTTGCCCTACTTTGCATACTAACTCATCACATGGGTAAACACTTGTCACACATTATTTAGAAATAGAGCTTTATAAAATGTGTTTTTAGTTGTTTATCTCCCTCCATATTTTCTGTTTTTCAATCCTATTGAGAATTATTTTTTTCTGCCTGGAGATGGAACGTGTATGCCTGTATGTGAAATCTACACACACGTATACCCCTTCTCCGAACTATGGAAGATGCATGTGGAGATATAGCAGTTGATGCTCTTCATGGCTGGATTCGCCATGCTAGGCGATATTTCCCCCGCTCCTTAGCAAACATTGCTTGTGTTGTGGATGAGGTGCTGTGGCCAGACCCAAACAGAAGAGAGAGGATGCAGCATAGCTGTAACTGTATTCAGTAAATACTTCTGTTGATGGTATATGTACTGTATGTCCACATTATGTGCAACTTTATGTTGGTTAGGGTGAACACTGTACATTGTTTTTGTGGGAAAAATACAGTAAAATATATTTGGTATCATGTATTTGTGTGTTTTGTATAAAAACAATATTCTGAAATATTTTACAATGCACTTATTATAGGACTATGTACTGTCTGAAGTAAGTGTAGCACTGAACAAAAAAAGGCTTACAGTAAGTGATGAATGGACAACAAGTGGTCATTATGGTTTACATTAAAGCATCAGTGTTTAACTGGTTGTTATAAATGTCTATTCATGTGATGGTTTGTGTGTGTCATTTGAAAAAAAATACCATTTTGAAAAGAAATTACATTGTTTTGTTTGATTTTGCAGGATAGCTGAAGGGTTTTTTGTGTGTGTTTTTTTTTTATTTGTGTGTAGAGTTCTGACAATATGAGGCATGCTTTCAAAAAACTGTAAAGTAAAAAATAGATGATAAATAAGGATTTTGTATGGAATTAAATGGCTTGAACTTTGGGGGTCTTGTTCGTCATATTTATTATTAATTTTAAAGCAACAGAACTGAAATGATATCAGGTTTATCAGCAGCACAGTGCGAGAGTGAGAAAAACTCGATACCTACCTTTGATCTCTCTATCGGTTTCATGACAAATATCATTGAGGCAGTGCAACAACTCAATACGTGAACAGAGAACGTGGTTAGAATGTCCCTAAAATTTTGTCTTCGTCTCATTTAACAGTTTAGTAAGTAAGAAGTTAATATTTTAGACATAATGTTGTCGGCCTCAATTTTGCCAACAAGGAATAAAGACAAAGCAGAACTGTTCATCTCTGAGCAACACACAGCAGCATTTCATTTCCTAATGAACGTTTTGAATGATTAGGGTGAATTATTTGTCGTGTTAAACCATTGTCCAGGCGCGTTGGGTGTGAAGCGCCACTGCACACGTGGACCGATCTGCGTATGACATCAAAGTAAGTGTGATGGTGATCATCCACTTCAAGTCGAACAAGCCTTCAATGGATAATTTAAAAGAACCATCAGCTATTTGAAAGATTCAAGTGGATGAATAAATGACTCGATGACTTAATCAGTATGACATTTATCAACACCTACTTTTAGCTTATTATTTAGAGAATTTCATGACAGAAACAATTTCATTTTTCCCTAGTAATAATAATACAATTAATAAAAATCAATTCTTAAACTTGTTGTTCACAATTCTGTCATCTCTCATGGTCCACAATAGTACATGTAATAATTTGATCAAACAAAATATTTCTTGCTAAAGCTACTTTTTGTCATGTCCGTTAGATGCTTTGAACAACAATGACTTTATCTTTTGTGAGTAATTTCAAATTTAAATAAATAGTCAAAATTGATTTAAGATTAATTTGCAATTATTTATTCATTAATCACCACATCGTGTAATTAATTAGATAAAAACGTTGAATAATTTGTAATTTACAAGCCCTTTTATATATATATATATAAAAGAATTAGGAATCATTCATTTTATTGTGGCATATTACATTTTATTGAGTTTTAAATGAGCAAAAAAAATCTTACTGATCAATGGACAAAACTTGGCTAGTGATACATATATACAGTGCCCGTCCAAAAAAAAAATAAATAAAAAAGTCACCATCTGGATTAAACTACGCAAATAGGTGCTAAGATCTGGGGTTGCTGCAGTTGGTCAGGTCTAGGTTCAGCAATGTTATGTGCCCTAAGAATGAGGTCCACATTAATGACCAGGTTATTCCATCAATAGATTTTTTCGGGAACATTTTAGTATAGGTAACACAAACTAGAGTGTCAAAATAGAGCATTAAGTACAATATGTAAGTGCACTTTAATAGTTTTTCACCTGTGTGTTTGTGTGTATTTTATGTATGTATATCTTGCCGACCCCAGACTTTCCTGTTCTAACCTTTCCATTGAGAAATTGGCAAAAATAAAGGACCATCCACAGATACACCCTCCAGTTCAATTAAACGCAGGACATCTTCAGGATCATCTACAAACATTTCTTCAGGCTCATCAACACTCATCTCTAAACAGCAAGAGCCATTTGAGGAGTCACTACCTGCACATAAACAAATAAGAAATAAGGAATGATTGTGATTCTAAATCTATGAGGTATCTTGGAGTAAAGAACATCAATGCCTTGTTTAAAAGGTTAGATTTTCAGATAATAATCTAGGAGGTTAAATGTAAAGGTTAACACCCATGTCTGACTAAAAAGCAAAGGTGTCAGGCCAGGCTTTGACAACAGTGGATGGAAAAGAATGTGTACTTTACTTTAACAAAGAACAGGGGGAAATTCCATGCAACATGTGAGAAATGTTCGTGTCAAAAGCAGCAGTGGTGACCATTAATCAAGCTCCTTCTGAGTGTCTTATACCAATAATCAGGACATACTACTTTTGTTAAATGCTGTAGGTAAGTATGTGATTTTCATTTAATGTGGTGCCGGTAATGCTGGTGAAGCTACATACTGACCTGTGACAGTATTACATATAGAGGTGCCGGTGGTTTGCTTCTGGACATAATCTAAGAGGAACTTCATTGTTGGAAGCTCATCATCACTGTCATCCATGTCCAGATCATCTCCATCTGTGATGTACATCTCTCTGTATCTGACTTTATTAAAACAGAAGCTGAAAAATTAATGACAAGAACCTTATATTTTAACATTTACATTAACCAGGATTTATACATGATGTAAAGGATTAATTTGTGATCTAATGCATACACTACCAGTAAAAAGGAAGAAGCTCAAAATAGAATATATATATATATATATATATGGTATTTCATGCTTTATTTGATCAAACACACAGGAAAAACAGTACTACTATAAAATATTATTATAACTTCTAATATTTATTCCTGTGATGGCAAAGTTGAAATTTCAGCAGCTACTACTACTACAGTCTTTAGTGTCACATGATATTTCAGAAATATCAGAATCAGAAAGAGCTTCACACCATTATAGATGTCTTTACTGGGACTTTTGTTAAATTTAACAGAAGCTTTTTGCTCAGCACCACTGTCTACAGAACTGTGGTTAATTTGGACTCTGACCGTTTTTTTCCTTGAGCCTCATGACCAAGGGCTTTGTGTTGAGATGCAGTCGGTGACTGTTGCTTATGTGCTGCAGCAGGCTTTTGGCATGAAGGACAGACAGGCTGTAGAGCACCAGCTTTTTCTCATGCAACCCATCAGCACGAATGTCAAACTTTCGGCCCTGTAATGAATGACCATAACTGAAACTGCAAAAAAGGTTTGGTCCACCCCAAAATGCAGATGTACCACCATGTCGTTCCAAACCCATAAAAGCTTAGTTTGTCCTTGAAACGGAATATAAAGTTCACCACAAAATTAAAATTTTGTTAATTACTCACCATCATGTCGTTCCAAACCTGTAAGACCTTTCATCTTCGGAACACACATTAAGATATTGTTGATCAAATCTGAGAGCTATCTGACCCTTCATAGACAGCAATACAACATAATAATTCCATGATCCAGAAACATAGTAAAAACAACAGTAAAACAGTCCATGTGACATCAGTGGCTCAACTTCAGTTTTGTGAAGATAGGAGAATTTTTTTTTTTTTTGGGCAAAGAAAAAAAACAATTTACTCAATCAATATAACTTATTTCTCTACCATTTTAGCGAGTATCACAGCGCAGCGTATTTACCAGTGATGCACGGGTCAATGTGTAAACAACCCGAACCCGACCGACGTTGTCAACGTTGTCCAACCCTAACCCGCAACTCGGGCCGCGGAAAAAAAAAAAGAGAAAATATTGTACCTGACCCGCTTCCTGACCCGCATTTTTTTTCTAATGCGCTCGCTGACATGCTGCGCTCAGAGCTTGTGGTTCTATTTCAGCTGTCTAGAAGTGTGAAAGCCCTTAGGAGCGCAAACTGTTCATTTTCTGAATGTTGATATAGCATTAATAAAAGGTAATATTTAATTAAGGCTTGATGTATTCATTTATTTCGTTTTATTTTCTTAATTAAGATGCTGCATGTGTTTATCCAGTCTAATCGAAATGTGCGTCTCTCCCCCGACTTTCCCAACAAAAATCCCACCCCCTCTCAGAAAATACATAAAACTGACATTACTGAGC
>JAUCNO010000082.1:3555322-3579565 GCA_032353835.1 Enteromius viviparus | reverse complement strand
AAATTAACGTAATTAACGACAAAAATTAATTACCGCCGTTAACGCGTTATTTTTGACAGCCCTAATATATATATATAATGCATTGCATAAAATATTAAATATATATATATATATATATATATATAACTTTTTTGTTGTTTTTTGCTATATGAAATAATATGAGGCATTTTCACACTTTTAAATCTAGAACTTTACCAAGAGTGAAACCCTGAAAACGTTCTACAAAGTTTTGAGTACCAGTACAGATGGACAAAATGAGTTTGTTTCCACAATGGAAGGTGAGTGGTGATAATCATATAGACTGTGCTTTTCACTTTTGTCTATTGAGCAGCATTGTCATTTATGGTTTCTATGCATACCTACAGCATATCATTTCCCTATTTACGCTACTCAATGGCATCCAGAGAAAAATGCTTTTGAGTGGACCCGGCCCTATATTCCCCACACGCCTTCAGCCATTAAGACCACATTCTACATGGCTTACTTTTTTGTGAATGAAGGTATGGTTAATACTACTACTACTGAGCAACATACAATGTGTTTTTATTAGTACTTAATTAAATTTGATTCCTTTTAATGTAATGAATTAACAAATTATTAAGTTAGGACCTGTACCGAGTAACCTTCTCTTTTTGTTGCTTATACAGCGAGGAAAAGTTTTCACAGCTTTCCTAGCACAGAGGAAGAGGAAGAAGCTTTGATCTATAACTACAAACCTGAATACACTGGACCTCAAAGTGCATTTGAACAGATCTATTTTTTTGATTAGATGAATTCTTTAAATGTACTTTTGTCTTTATTGGTGTTTACCTTTTAATAATAATTATTATTATTATTTAATTTTTAGTTTGAAACTTTGTGACATGACATGAAACGTACACGTGACATGAAAATGCATCAAGCTGAATTACAATTGAGATAAATTATTATTCTTATTGTTTTTTTCAGGCATATCAAAATTGAATACTTCCCAAACAATACAAAGAACAAACATTTTCACATGATGAAATTATGTAAATAAACGTGTACAAAAATCGTGCAGAATTTGTAGTGTTAATAATGTGTACTTGCAGTGAATCTGAAGAAAACGTAACATCACATTTCACAAAAACAAACAAAATAGTCTTTTTTTTTTATCATGACCTGGATATGTTCTTCACAGGTCTCCCAAGAACAAATTACCTTAATAAAAATAGTTTCTATGATTGGAAAAGGCACAAAGTGATTTTTTATGGCTGTGCACTCATCTCTTATACTGTAGCTAACACATCTGCTCATTTATGTATTCAGCTGAACACACTTTATATAAAGTAACATACACAACATACAGTGCAATGTTCAATCATTTTTCTATAAAAAGTGACTGAGGTCTCCTTTTTTCCAGAAAGAAAGAGCAAATGCAACTCTCTTATATTCTGATCTGATCTCTTCATTGGTCCCATAACATGCATCTCATTGTGCTATTATTTTACTAAAGGTAACCCTTCAATTTAACCTAAGATATAAATTTCAAAATGTACATTTTAATCCTTATTGTATCATTCATTTTACTGTTGAGCCCTAAAAACACACCTCTGAAACATGATTACAAATTGTATTTGCTTTAACAGAATTAAGATGTTGAATACCAGGTGAACTGTCTTTTTAAAAACCTTTAACTTCTGTTTTTCAATAATTAATAACCCCTATATTATTTACAACTATCAGTATGATCATTTTTCATAGAACTTACACATTCACATTGCCTTGTAATCAGTACCCCACAGGACAGAACATACAGATATTTGTGATTTATGAATTCTGTGATTGGCTAAGGAAAGCAAATCTGTCACTTCAGATTGGCGGTTGACCTAGTTTTCAAAACTCATTTTTTGAATAAATAGTCTATATTGGTGACAGAGTCTGCCTCTGTAATTGGGTGAGTTCTGGATGCCAGACATCCACAATGAAGATGAGTCTGTAGCTTTCTGCTTCCTGCCAGACTTCATGCTCGAATGAGTCGTCAAAAATTAACACTTTTCCTTCCTCCCACTCCCTGAAAGACAATCAACATTCACTGAATACATTTTTAATGCCACACATTAATTCCAAAAATAATACATTCATTTATTATCACTAATATGTTCATTTACAACCCTGTAGCCTACTAGCTGAAGTGGAAATGGAGCTTTTAAAAGTGAAACATTTTAAAAGCTTTGTAGTTAATGCAGTTGTAATTGATGTGTGTAAACGTGTGTTTCTGTGATTTTACTGACTTGGTTTGATTTGTACAACGGATCTTGCATCCCTTAGAAGGGATGACGAGGCCTAGGTGCATTCGTAGACGACAGTTGGTGGGACCAGTGTGAGGCCATACATGAGTACCAGCTTGCATGACTGAATATTTGATCTAAAAAGAGGAAGATTTAAATAAGTAGGTAACAGTTAATAAACATAAATAAGCATTGTAAAAGGGAGACGAAGTAAAACTTAATTAAAAATACAGCTAGGAAATAGCGTGAAACTATAATTGAATTCTGGTCACTGACCTGGCCTCTTTTGCAGCTAGTAGCCTCTGTGTAACGTTCCAGCAAACCACAGGTTTTAGGGACATAGCGACATGCAGAAGCAACCTTTCGACCTGAGAAAGTAAAAAACATTGTGTTTTTCCCAAAAAGAGTACTCTAGTAAACACAAAAAATCCACACTAGGTTGCTAAATGAAGTGACTCTGTTTTAACTTGCATCTGAAGAACCATGTGGATCACACGAAAAATGTCTTTTCTCATTTAAATATTTTTGTGCTCACCAATGATTTTCTGAATAAAATGGTCCTAATTGGAATTTAAAATTTGATGCGTTACATTTTTATTAAGCTTCTTATTGGCTGACGCTGTGAATTCACTCCTAATGCAAAATTTTGCAGCTAATAAAGCAAGAACCACTAAAATAAAAATCCTGTGTTAGACGCTAAATCCCTGTGTCCCTATAAATGGATGTTTAAACATAATTCCGAGAGGATCGCTGAACGATTAATCATACACAGCTGATGGCCCGTTGCCTAATCATCCCTTGTTCATTCGCACTCAATCCAGTCATTTCCCCTTCACTATAAATTCTCCCAGCTTTTCATTCCCTGCTTCCCGCTTTGGTGCATTCTTCGGAACCGCAGGACCAAAACACATCTCCGCTGTCCTCCTCCATGAGGACCAGATTTCTCAGCCTTTCTGTCATTCCCGTGCTTCCCGCTTTCGTGCATCCCTCCTCCACCCCTTCTCCTCCGTTTTCCATTTAGTTCACGACTTTCCGGGGGCAGACGGTGAACGAGCCGAACGCCGAACTCTTGCCCACGCTAGGGCTCTGTCCATTAGGGTTCGGAGTTCGCCGCTCTCCCGGCTCGCTCCCCAGACAACACGCCAAATTTGTTTATTCATTATGAGGAAAGCGTGAACTCTTGAATAACCAATAAATGGCTTTTAATAATACGTTATTACACACAAACAAATAAGTCACTTTTAAATGCTAAACGTGGTTTTGTAGTATTATTTACTGTTATATCCTTTATAATATTTTGAATTAGATTTTTATATATATTTTAGATTTTCTTTTTATGTTAGTAAATGTAAGTGCTTATTTTAATCAGTTTTTGTTTTTTAATATTTATATTTAGCTTTATGTTTTTAATTTATATTTTAGTAATTTTTGTACTTCATTTTAAACTTGATTTCAGCTTACATTTATATTTTATTTTCTATTTATTTATTTATTTATAGGAAAAAAATTAAATTTTTACTTTTCACTTAAGTTTTTTCACTTTATTTTTCAATTAAGTTTTCACTTAATATAAAAAAATAAAGAAAAAAAGAACCACAAAGATCCACAAAGGCCTCCAAAAACACTTTAAATATAGAAAATGGCTTTTAAATTATTCAAAGATAATTGAATAAAGTTAACTGCAATATACTTTTATATGTTGTTCAATTTCTTTAACTTTAATTTTTTTTCCCTATAAATCAAAAAAAGAAAAAAAAAATAGACAATATAAATTTGAACTTTAAATAAAAAGCATTTAAAAAGCACCTTACATTTGCTGAAATCATATGAACAGATTGAAAATGTAATCCATTCATTTCCATTTCCATTCACTGATTATCACTGCGCTCTCACCCCCAGCTCTTTAAATGTGTTCCTGGACCACAAAACCCAAGTTGAAATTATTCTAAATTTAAGTACATTTAAACATAGATTAAAAGCTAAATAAATAAGCTTCTCATTGATGTATGGTTTGTAAGTATAGGACAATTCAGTATTTGGCTAACCCTAACTACTTAAGAATCTGGAATATAAGAATGGAAAAAAAAAAAGAAAATTAATAAATAAATAAAATAGAAATATTGAGAAAATTACCTTTAAAAATGGTCTAAACAAAGTTCTTAGCATTGCATATTACTAATAAAAAAACGTTTTTATATATTTATGTTAGAAAATGTACAAAATATCTTCAAGGAACATGATCTTTACTTCATATCCTAATGATTTTTTTACTTAAAAGGAAATCTATCATTTTGACCCATACAATGTATTTTTTTCTACATATGTCCCTGTGCAACTTAAGACTTAAGGTTTAAGTTAAGGTAAACCTTAAGTTTTGAAGGTCACAAATGTTTTCAGGTAGTGTATGGAAGTTTTGTTAAATTACTTTTAGTGAGAAAAAGGAAAGAACATTGCATGTCAGCATTGCTCTGTTTACTGTACAAAAAAATTTTTAATCTAGAAAAGGGTTTAAGAGCTAGTGGAGAGGAAACTTGAGCGGTGAGTGTGCGGTTTTTTGCCTCTCCATCATGTCAATATATCTCCACTGGAGATCTAAAAAATCATCTAAAAGTCATGACCATCATGACGACTGCATTGATAATGCAAGAAGTGGAGAATGAGAAAGATGCATAGATGCAAGGAAAACACACCCACAAAATTAACCACATCTGTCACGTATGAATGCTCTTACCCCCAGCTCTTTAAAGGTTCTCACTGTGTTCTTTACTAGGTAGTGTGTGGCACTCTCTCCTAAAAAAAAACCCACACACACAAACACACAATAAAGTCATCAATATCAATACATGCAATACCTTCATATATAGAGAACTTATTACAACACAGGACAAAGATGAGTAAAACAGAAAAATAGCATTCATCAAAGGATAAACATGACAGTGCATGGAATGAGTTCATGTTCAGGGTTTTTTTTTAAGGTAAGAGAAAAAAACCAAACTGTGTGGAAAGTGCCAGTGGCTTACCATATGCAGCCACTCCTCTCTCTGTGCGCATCAGCAAATACTTGAAAAGCTTATATGTGTACTCTCTCTCTGACATGGGCGAACTCAGGCTGTGTACAAAGATAGCTGCACCACTGTAGGCTTCCAGCACCGGAGTCAGAATCCTTTGCAGAAAAGTATAAAATTCCTGGTGCTCAGTTGATGGGCTAACCTACGATAAAACAAAATAAAATAAGCATGAGAGGATTTCATACCATAGTCACATAATGGAAATATTTTTTATGGTTCTGTGGGGGTTTTGACATAGAGAGAAACCCTGCATCAGCTTTGTAGTGGGCTGCTAGAGCATATTTCTACAAAGAAATGTTTTTTCCCCCATAACCAGAAATACAGACCTATATACTTTCATATATGTGACCCTGGACCATAAAACCAGTCTTAAGTTGCTGGGGTACATTGGTAGCAATAGCCAAAAATACATTGTATGGTCCAAATGATTTTTCTTCTTTGCCAAAAATCCTTAGGACAGCAAAGATCATGTTCTATGAAGGTATTTAGTCAACTCCTTACCAAAAATATATTAAAACCTAATTTTTGATTAGTAATATGCATTTATAAGATCATCATTTGGACAAATTTAGGTGATTTTCTCAGCATTCAGATTTTTCTGTACCCTCAGATTACAGATTTTCATAGAGTTGTATCTTGGTCAAATATTGCCCTATCCATCCAAATCATACATCAATCAGCTTATTTATTCAGCTTTCAGATCATGTATAAATCTTAATTTCAGAAAAATAACACTTACGACTGGTTTTGTTGTCCAGGGTCACAAATGTCTTAAGTACCTCTTACAGATAAGATACATAGACAGACCTTCAGATAACGATCCCTTTGTTCATCGCCAAAGTCACTGTCTTCATCTTCTTCATCACTTCGCCAAGCAAGAGCCTCTGGAAACTTCTTGGGCCAAGGCTCCTCCGAAGGGCTCAACTCCTCCTGTTCCTCCTGAACAAAATAAAAATGAATAATATCTGTAATTAGGCCTGGTTGACCTTCCACAGTATCCACAGGATGTGGCAAAGTCCGTGACGGACAAGCAGTTGCTGGTCCATGTGGTAATGCAGTACATTGGGCAGGACATCATTCATCAACCTCATATGTGACCCAGGACCACAAAAACAATCAGAGGTTGCACAGGGATATTTGTAGCAAAAGCCAACAATACATTGCATGGGTCAGAACGGTCAATTTTTCTTTAATGCCATAAATCATTAATATAGGTAAAGATAATTTCTAAGTTTCCTACCGCAAATATATCAAAACCAAGGTCTTTTGGACAACTTCAAAAGCAATTTTCTTCATTTTTTTTCTTGCACCCACAGATTCCAGATTTTCAAATAGTTGCATCTCGTTAATATTACAAATATTGTTGCAAATATTAGCCTATCCTAAAAAACCATACATCAATGAAAAGCTCACTCAGATATATAAATCTCATTTTTGGTTTCCCTTTATTTTGGTCCCTTTAACGTATTCTGTTGATTATAAGTAACATTGCACCTACATATATACTAACTCTCAAGAGTGCAATCAGAGTATTAGTAGACTGGTAGGGTTAGGGTTAGAATAGGTTGATATGTACTTGCAAACTTATAGCCAGTAGAGCGTCTTTTGAGAGACCATCCCAATAAAGAGTAGGCAAATATTAATTAGAGCGTGTACTAATATTCTCATGAGAGTTCGTTGACATGTGGGTGCAAAGCTACTTTTTGTCAAAAAATTGTTCAAAAGGGACCATCAAAATAAAGTGTTACCCTGGTTTTTGTAGTGCGGGGCTACATACTTTATATGGGTTATCATCTAAAACATGTAAGTGGCAAAAACTTTGGCTGCATCTAACGTAAAGCTAGAAAAATGTGCGCTATTCAAGAGTTTGTGAGGAGTGTGGAAACTTCATAGTAGCGTGTGTAATATGATGTCTAGTAAACCTGGTCTCTAAAATATAGTTGCACTCTCATTCAAAAAGTCAGTAATGAATTGCAATAATGAATCCTCAGGAAGCCACCTAAAATCCAATCATGGTTTTAAGAAGAAGCCAACAGCAAAACAGTCTCAAAAGACTACATAAATTTACAAACCTTAAAATGTTATGAAACTTCTGTTTTAGCACTACTCTTTCACACCTTTGATTTGACAAAGATCTGAAATACTCTTTCATTGTTTCCGGTATCACAAGAATCACGTCATTGCATCTCTTTCCGCATAAGCTATTATGATTTTCTACTGTAATACAAGCTATTGCATAATACAGCACAGTTCTCATGATACAGAGAAAAGATCAGGAAACCGATGACATCTCCAGCCACGGAAGCCAATAAGTCCCTTTTCATGACGTTGGTTCAACTTAGTTTTTTGAACCAGAATAACAAAATTGCTCGAAAAATAAAAATAATAAAAAATGTATAAAATAAAATAATCACTTTTATTTTAACAATAGACAGTGCTGCTGTTGTTTTCACTCATGTGCCACCTGTTCATGTGTGTTAACATCTCAAAAAATGTGTTTTAGGCTTTCATGACACTTTAAGTAGAGCAGCTTTAATTCCAAAAAATGAAGCAACAAGACGAATAATACAGTAGTAAACACAGCTTACCTCAGCTACAATGAGCACACCGTACTCGATTAACCTGGTGATAGCATCATGGAAGACCTGGTACAAAGTCTGACAAGGCTGTAGAGAGTAAAGACAACATAAACACACTTGAAAGATTCACTTGCAGTACTTTTACACAGCGTTTGTTAAATTGAAACATTAACCAGTAATAACAAGTAAACAATTATTTATACATTTATTTATGTCTATTCATAACTATTAGAGCCTTAGATAGTACAGTAGATCAATCATTTTTAATAAACACAAATGACAACTGTGTTAAATGCAATGACCATTCATGACATGTTAAATGTTTTATTCAATCTTTAAATTCTAAATTGTTCACAGTCTTGTAGAAACTTTGAATAGGTCATTTAAAAGGTTGCTTTCTTTATCTTTAGAGGTTGAAATATTTCATATTTAAACTCAGATCATTCTGGTTGAGAAGGCACAATGACATTGCCTTAGTTTTGACTTTATTTTCCTCCAGACAGGAGATAAGATCTATGATATTATTTCCATTGCTGGATATGACAGGAAGATAAAATTATGTATAGTCAGCAAAACAGTGATACATATTTCAGAAATATTTTGGAAAAATAATAATAACAGAGTGATTTATTGTGCTGCACTGAGATCTAAAAGAATAAAGATGACACTGCCTCTATAATCCAAGGAGCATAATTTGTTACTTTAGCAAAGCAGTCTCAGTACTATGAAAAACCCTGAATTTTTTGCAATAGAGTAGCCTACTGTGGTAAGGTTCAGGACAGAATTGACTTTTCTAAAAATGAACGTAGGCCTACAACAGGTCAATGACAGCATACAACCTAAAACATGCTTGTAAAAAAAGATATGCGAAATTCATGGAACCATCCACACAAAAATTTCCCCTGCCATGATTTTTTTCAGATTGAAATGGCATCACCCCCCCACCCCCACCCCCCTAAAAGGTCAAGTTCATTTTATTATCTCTATATCGCCAGATCACAAAAGAAGTCACTGCAAGCTTACTTTCCTATTAAACAATGCAATTCCTTATTATTCCGTTTTAATAAACATTAAATGTCTTGTGTTATTTATATTACTTACATGACAGCATCTCATTTGAACACTCAGACTCTTATTTGTAAATATTAAGAAACAAGAAGGCTACTTAATATACAGATATAAATTCCTTATGTCTCTGTGTCAATTAATGGCGCAGATTGTGGTTTTGTGTATTATTTATTTTCTAAAAAAATCTCATTAGTTTTATTTTCATTAATAATAGGAATTAAAAAAATGTTTTGTGCATTCAAAATTGTAAGTGATATTTGTAAAATGTAATATTTCAGTTTTTCTTTTTTAATAAATCTGCAAAAATGTCAACACTGTTTTTTTTGTCAATATGGGGTGTTGTGTGTACATTAATGAGGGAAAAAAATTACTTAAATTATTTTAGCAAATGGCTGCAATATAACAGAGTGAAAAATTTAAGGGGGTCTGAATACTTTCTGTACCTACTGCATGTTGTGCATGCTGATTTTTTTGCGTATCCACTGAGATACCCGAGAAGGTATTGCAACAATTGTCCTTTTTAATGTTGCCAAAAGATGGCGTTTGAAATGTTTTGACACTAGATGGTGGTGGTGAGCTTAAGTGACGGTGGTGTGGGGGCATACCAGCGCAACCGCCACCTCATTGGACAGAAAGTGGGAGAGGCCTGCAGCTCTGCGGATCAGTCTCTCCTGGCTGAGCAGCCTGGATGAAGAATTCTGCTCACTCACTGAAGTTGCAGATTGCTCTCTCAGCAGGGCCAACGCGCTGCAAGCTAGCAAACATAAATATGCATACAGTTACTGCACATACGGTTTGTCATTCTTAAATAGTTCACAAATACACACACACAGAAGACAAAAATAACTGGTTGAAATTTCTCAACTATTTGGACTAACGTTTCTGTAGTGGTTACACACGCAAGTGATGCTGCTGTGCTATGTGGTCGCAAAACCTTGCAACACTTGAAATCCCTTTGAAGTGATTTTAAGCCACTGGACCGCAATCAGATGTATTATGTATAAAGGGTGGGAGTATTGAGTTATTTTTGCTGCTTGAACAGTTAAATACACATAAATACACAAATACCTGGGCAGCTGTTAAGCACAGTCACTAGATGCAAACATACATATGTAAATTAGTATATAAATACATAAACATCTTATTAATACATCTTAAAACTTATACCTATAAAGGCATCAGCAATGAAGACGTGGAAAAGACCGTTGCTGTAGAAATTGAGCTCAAAGAGTGCAGGTACAGTGTTGCTAGGGGCGATGATGAACTCTGTGTTTTTGTTGGTGCTGGTGACGTTCACACAGTTTCCCAGAAGGCTGAGCGCATGCATGACCACGTCCTCAGAGTTCCCAGAAAACCCCAGGTCGAAGTCCCGTGACAAAATCTCTTCCTTCATATTGAAGAAATCCTCCACCAGTTTAGACAGCAGTACACCCTGTCCCATCACAGACATGTTACAATGGTTATAAACCAATATAATAGACTGAAGAATGAAGGGTTGCCATGATGTGTGCTGCATAGCATGTGAGGACAGTACTTACCTGTCTGTGCCGATACAGGAGGAGACAAGCCACGATATGAGTGGACATGATTGCTGATGATTTGCTGGCGGCTATAGGAAACACAGATGGCGGTTATCAGATTGACAATTAAAAAAATTACAAATCTGACCCTTAAGGATTTTTCAATGTCAAAATACAGTATGTAGGTACAAATAGCTATTAGGGAGCTGACTTTTGAGAAAATGATAAATCCTGCTTATTTAGGTAATTTCCACAGAAATTGTATACCTTGCCTAAATTCTCAGATGAATGGAAATGAAAGGACAATATTTAAATTCATAACAGCATGATCTACAAACTTTTGTTTGTCTGCTTAAAAATATTTGAAATGATCTGAAATACGCTGTTTGAAGAAAACATGGTGACTTTGGAGCAACAAAAAAAAAACAGGTTCACGACAGTGTCTATATTAAACATTTAAAAGCAAGCTGCAATTCCACCTCAGAGACATTTCGGGTTACAGGCCAGACTCTATCCATTAGGCCCGCTCTATCCAATCACCCTGTGCTAGAGAAACTTTTCATGTATCATGGCATTTCAAGTGCCCTTACTGAAGAGAACGTGCTTGGCCAGGTTAGCGATGACCTGCCTCCTCCAGGGCTCATCTGACAGGTCTCTAGAATTCAGATGATCTTCATCTTCTCCATTAAAAACAGCCTGATCAGGTCTGCAAAGAAAAAACAAATCACTGAAAATAATCCCATTAGCCAAAAATCTTTCTACATACCAATAAGCAGCAGTCCACATGTTTATGTAGATTTCTGGTAGTTTAATCTGGAAGCCATACTGTGCAGAGACGATGGTGGGGAGAAGGATCTGCTCCAGCGTGAGAGAGGCCTGGAGATGGCGACTGCGTTGTGTGTCCAGGTATTCCTAAAGCAACGGACAAGAGAAATCCAGACATTAGGGGAGAGATCTGCAATGTATTCAGCCAGACTGAGATCAGATGAGCTGCTCTGACCTTCAGGGAGAAAGGCTGTGTGAAATCCACACGCACACAGCCGTAATTCTTCCGGAGCATCCGGAACACGCCACAGGCAATTCCCCACAGACTCTCATTCTTCTTAGGTTTGCCCTGAAGTAAGAAGAACAGCAGGAACATTAAGCAAAGACTGATGATAAAATGCAAAAACAAACAAAAAAACCCCAAAACAACAACATTTGGTAGTGTTGACAGTTAAACAAAAACAGTTAAAAGGTGCATAGCGAGAAAATTTACATCAGTTATATTATATCAGTTATATTGGGATTTATATTATTATTTATATTATTGCATATTATTGCACTGGATTTCTCTATACCCTTTGTTTTTTAAACAGATTTGTTTTTGTCTCGTGTAACTTTTTTAAAAATTATAGTAGCAGATTTCTAGACTCCACAGCACACACACAGTCTCGGCTGTACCAATACTTACTGAGGGACTTACTGACCCCTGAATTTAAATATTATGGGTCTAAGAGTCTTTTTTGATTCAAGAAACTTTAAGTGACAATATGAATAAACTTTATGGCAACTTCCTGTTGGGTATCGACACTTACCAGCTGCTCACTGTTGTAGTTTCCCTCTATAATGCGGTCATAAGAGATGCCTACAGGCACGATCAGAACATCAGGGATGCTGTTGGCACAGAGTGCATCAACCACGATTGATAGCATGCCCGCACGTGCTGGAGACGGCTTCCCACTGCGAGAACGTGTGCCCTCTAAATACACCTCCAGAAACTGCTGCTGCCGCAACAACTCTTCCGTGTACTAAAATTGAGAGAAGAACAGAAGAATAACCCACATCGAATATTACAGTTCTTAAGATCCGTGACCCACCCGTTGCAAATTCTCTACAATTAAAGCAGCCCATTGTGGCAATGTGGTGCTCAACAGGAGACAGCATGAATAATGCAGAAGTAATCCAACAGCTTTCTGTGACAGCTACCTCTAATCACCTCTCTACAGTCGCTACAATGACAATCACCATCTGATTTTAACTAAAGCACAAGAAAAGACAATATTACAGATGCTCATGTTTCCTGTCGCTCACAAGATCATTTCCTACATAGGGCTGCCATCGACTAAAGATCTTTCTGGTAGACTAGCAGTCACTCATTTTAAGCAATTAGTCGACTAATCGCAAGTTTATATTAATAACCCATATGTTTTTTATAATAATAAGCCTTTAATTGCCAATAGCCAATCGGCACTCAAGTGCACACATAAAGTTTGAATAGTGGTTATGAATGAGTCAGGAGAAGAAGAAAAAAAACAGTAAGAAGGCTGCACTGCATAAAGCAAGTAAGTTTCATATGAACTACATAATTTAATGCTATTTTTGTGTAAACTGGGAAAGTATTATATTTATATTATATTATATTTATACAACAAAGTATGGGAAATAAAAGAAGACAGAGTAACCTCTTTGTTATTTTGTTCATGCAAGTCATCTAGTCATCTAGCCAGTTTTTTGGGTGAACTATTCCGTTTTTCCCCCATTCTTTCTTTTCTTTTTCTTTTTTTTATAAATGATACTCTATATAAGAAATTTAAACTGCCACCAGGTAGCGGTAAATATCTTTAGGAGTCATTTATTAGATTAACTCAAATTTATTTTTATTCAGAAATTCAGCTATGGGCTTTTGAATCATTGATTCACCAGATTTGTTCAAAATGCGGATTCATTCAGAAACTAAACAATGCTCTATGGTTTGAAGATTCACATCTGTTCTGCTGTGGCTTTATCTTTGGTAAAAAAAAAATTGATAAAAAAAAAAAGACAATGTTGTGTTTAAAATATAAAACTATATTAACTTATTTAACTGTTGACGTTTAAAATCACATTTGCACTTATTATATTCAGGACAAACAGCCCTCCTGTGTTATGGCTCTCTCAGTTTGTGTGATATTGCTTATCATGTGATATAAATATGAGACAAAAACTCATACAGGAGCGTCATGAATTTTAGGCCATTACTGCATTTATGAAGTTCCTGCCCTGCATTATATTCGTCAACTGTGTGAAATGTAAGATGACGTACAGGTCAGGAGAAGGGGCCAGTCCATTATTTGCTTTAAAATATTTGATTCTATAATAATTGTGTTATTTTTAATAATTTATTAAGTCAACATCTTAAACTGACAGCCCTAACAAATATATTTTCATGTCTGTGAGGCAAACATGGAATTTTAGATTTTTTGCTTAGAGATCTACGGGGCAGAAAGCACCCTCTTTACTTTCATTATTTTACTAAGCACAATGTTTTGTTATGTTTATTGTGAATGCACACAAAGAAAAGTAGAACTTCTAAAAAATTAGAAAGACGTATTACTACAGTGACCTTCCGTAGGTGGATTGGATTGTCTACCAATAGGGGACAGCTTTAACCCTACCACACACAACCACACGCACACTTTTTTTTGGAAAATAGCCAAACTGAAACTTCAAGTCATTTTTTTATCAGAAATCGAGAGACTGTACCAGAGTTTGACCCAAAGGTTCTGAACAGTAATATATGCACATTTATAGTAAGGACAGGATAAAAAGTTTTTCCCTTCACTATCTAAAATCTTAGGTAGTTTCCTTGGCATGTTTTCAATGTGACCTTTAAGGTACAATTTCCTGTAAATCTACTTAAACGACACGGCCTCTTTTCTTACCTCTGCATCATAATGTCCTGGGTGATATGGCGGTTGCATCATCTACTGAAACTTTTGAACTAACATGCCTATACAAGTTGATCTGAAATCTCTGTGGACTTACTGCATGTAACAGTGATCTGTATAACACATCCTTCTTCCCGTCTGAAGTCTCATCCAGTTTACGACGAATGAAAAATCCTCCGAGTTTCCGAATGAGTGTGCTATGCAGGTACAACGCATACATACTTGTGTTATATTCATATATCGGTTTGACTGTCGGTTTGTCAAAATACAATGCGTCTTAAAAACAAAACAAGATCATCATGACTTTGTACCTTAAGATAGGGATGTTTAGGTTGTTGCCAGCTGCGATGTGAGGGGCTTTGATGTTGTGACAAAACAGGATGAAGGTGATGAGCAGGTAGTCTATGTGAGACTTGTGAACAGGAAGGAAGACCAAGGGAACATTGTACTAGAACACAAAATAAAATGTTTGTTATACTTCAAGATAACAGTATAAACAATTTACATGTGTAATTACCCACCCATTATTATATAGTACATTAAATTTATGTAAAGAAGGTGGTTGATAGACCTTGTTCATTAATGAAATATTTATCTATATATCTACTTGTAATAAGTGAGCTTGTCAACGGATGGTTTTATCTGTGGCCGTTTTGGGAGTTGTTACAGTCTGTGTAGTAGAGCAGATAAGAAGAAATGTTGGGTGGGAAAAGACCAAAGTAGATGTCTGACCTCAGATGCTGCTTTCTTTACCATCTCCAGCTGACCTTTATGGATCTGAATGCTCCAGAAGAATCCATTAAACAATTTCAACAACACCCATCCTGTTAATCTATAAGACATACAAGAAAATGAATAGATGTAGGATTTGTTTCTATCAGTTAATGAATTAAAACCCCAACAACTATTTGGGTTTATATAAAATGTATGTATAAAATGGAAATATCTATTTAGATTCAGTAAAGAAACATTGTATTAATCAAAAGTGAGAGTAAAGATTTTTACATTGCTACAAAAAAAAAAAGTAATACATTTCGTTCTTTTGAACAATAAAAAAAATTATGATTATTATGGTTTCCGCAAAAATATTAAGCTGAAACTGTAACTGAAAATAATATTAAAGCACTTATCAGCATATTAAAATGATCTATGAAGGACCATGTTACACTGACGTGGAATAACGGCAGCTAACCATGATTAATAGCATCCAAAATAAAAGTGTGTTTTGTGTATATTTATTATGAATCAAAACACAGTGTCTATTTCTTTAGATATTAACTTATCTATATTTATACTTATGCAGTTTATATTATAAATAAATCTATTTAATGTATAAACAGAACAGATTTTTCTAAAAGGTATAAATGCATGTGTATTATAAACATATAAACATATATACAGATATTATGTAAACAAAACCTTTTATTTTGGATGTGATTAACCACAATTAATCACTTGACAGTACTAATTTGAAAACATAATATCATATAAAATTATTCTTACTTTACAATATAACCATTTTACTTGATTTTTGTTCAAATAAATGCAGCCTAATTTTAAACAACATTATAACAATAATAGAATTGACAGTTATTCCTTAAATAATTATTTTAAATGTACATAGGAGTTGTTTTGTAAACTGTAGTTTTGGTCATGGAGCATGATGTGAAAACTGTACCTAATGAAGGCAGGTGAGATGTTGGCAACCATTTCCTGCAGGAATCCTCTGGTCTTCCGTCTAACTTTATTGACAGCTTTGGGATCCACTCCAGACTCTGCATCTGCGCTGGCACCCTCAGATGCTACTTCCACGATAGCACTTTCCAGCCTGCAGCAACAACACTCACAGTCAATCTCGATGCTATGATGCTTTCCTGAAACAGACCTTAAACACTTGGTACCTGCTGTTGTGAAGCACGTTCTCCACCACATTGCGAGCAAACATGTCTTTCCGGACATCTCTCTCCAGGACAAACAGCACATAACTCAGCCTCCGTGCAAGCCAACCTCTATGCCTGAAGTATACAAAAAAGATCGATGAGTATGTATCAAACAGTATTAATGTATTTTTTGTCATTATTTATCAATTCATTATTATGCTGCTCATGAAACTAGATAAAAATCAGGAAATTTGGAGGAAACAGTTGGCGAGTTGTACTTGAGATCTATATCGTTATCAATCAAATCTTCGTTCTTATGAGTGAAGTGGCTGATCCAGTTCATAAACCTTCTTAATGATTTGTTTCTGAATCAGACTGATTTGGTTAACTCAATCGAACAGTTCTCTTTTTAGAAACTCTTAATATCAAATTATCTCTGCTGTATTACGCACTGTCCACTTTCTCCCCTGATTGGCAGTACCAGCTCAGACCACCCTTTGGTCCTTGTCATGTGATCTAGATACATAATATCCCCTGACAAACAGTGTTAATAATTTATTTCCTGACTTTCCACTCCTCACAGAAACCTTTAACCTTCCATTGGACACTTGAATGTTAACACACGGCGAGTCATTTGGTGGGGAAACTACATCTGACCAACTATGGTATTAATGGCGTATCACAAACTAAATAAGGTTAATAAATTATACTATACAGCAAGCAGCTAAGCAATGCCAGTATTCTCATGACGAATAATAAGGGATGTTGTCATGTATTCAGAGCAATCAGCTTTATATCCAAAAGACGTCGATGTTTACCTTGTGTGCGTTTCATTGATGTAAATCACATTACGGAGCCCTAGTGAAGGGATGCTGTGATTGAACAGCCTCTCCTGGAACACATAATTATAGTAAGTCAAGCTACTGATGTTTCTCAGTCAGTATGCCCAAAACATCAACAGACTAACCTGACTCAGGGGTGTGCAAGAGTGACAGCATCTTCCAACAAATGGTCTCTTCCTGTTCAGCAGACCTTCCTTCCATGTGGTGGTCACAGAACGAGGGACAGACGGGCTGGAGCTTCTGTCCTACAAGACAAATACAATGTTTAAGCGATGGTTACCAGTGGTAGGTTCTGAGTCAAAATAACCTACACCACTTATATCTCACTGTTATAATCCTTGATGTGTTTCAAATCCCTCCTTTACTGCAAGTCTATGTGATTTTGCTTTGTTTACTTGTCAAAGAGCTTCTAAATGAAGGGATGATCAGAAGATAATAAACCTGCCCTTCACAGGCCTTATTATATGAGGTATCATTCAAGTCTGTAGCACAAATAGCAAAGGACAACTCACATAATAATACTTCAGGTTAAGGGTTTGTACAAATCTTTTAAGCATAAGCAATAACAGTGATGCTTTCTTTAGCATGCCCTAGTTTCTTTATGCTCACCTGGTCCTCACAGGGATGCTTCAGACAACCACTTCCTGCGTCAGGATTATTGGCCAGGAGAATGTTATCTGGACCCCCCAGAACCATGTGGACATCCATCACCTCTCTTCAAACCACGCATCAATAACAAAACTGTGAGAAGTAAAGAAAATGAGAAGTAAAGAAAAAAAACAGAATAAGCAGAGGTCCCACCGCCCTCGGTGCTGCAGTTAAAAGCACAGACAAGCTTTGGTTACAGCATTTCACAATAGATCACCGCAGCCGGCAAAATATTCCACAGAAAGCTAGAACGTGAAACCATTGTGTCTTCTGTTCGACACAGCACCTCCAGCTCAGGTGCAGCTGAATACCAGGAATGTCAGATGATGCGTTTCAGCCAATCACCTGCTGAGGTGGATTCAGGTGAGCTGATCATTCTGAAAAAAATAATTCAGGCAACAAAACTAGCAGAACTTGTTTGAAGATCAGTGCATGACGAATCAGTCTACATTCCTGATCTCCGCCGCCTTGGGATAAAGAAAACCGTCAGGCTTGACAACATCAGCTGAACTAACCTCACGGCTGCGCACGTGCAACGTACTGTAAGACGACACGGCCGCTTTTCTTACCTCTGCATCTCTATCATAATGTCCTGGGTGACCTGCGGCTACATAATCTCTTGTTTTTATCTGCTGATTTGCTGACCCGTGGATGAGAGCGGCTACTCTCCGGTGTCATGTTAAAGGGCTATGAACCTCCTGCCTGCGGAAAACATGCTGAAATAAAAAAGCGGCTGATGAAGCACACAATATATTGCAGCTGTCCAGGTCAGAGGTAAACTGGAAGGGTGGTAGTCACAGCAAAACCAAGTGGTGCCTGTGCTCCTGCGAAGCGATATATTTATGGAAGACGAGCTATGGAAAAAAACTTGGGCCAAATTAAGGGTGCAGAATGTACCCTTTAAAAAGCACATGAGAGATCTGCACATGGATAATAAACTTATGTGTCAATCTTTTTAAATAACAATTGGTTGTGGCATAAAAGCAGGATAGATGGCGGAACTTCATAAATTATCAAAAATTTAGACATGACGTTTAAAGGCTCTGACTTTTATTTCCTCTTGTGGTCAAACATAGTTCACAGTCGTCTCTATTATTCTTCTTATTTCCTCTGTGACTGCACTTCTTCAAAACACTTCATCAGCAGCACACAAGGGCATTACAGAAACCACAGCGGGACCATTTAGTCCATTTCTAGAATACACTAAGGCCATATTCTTGATGTTTTTCTTTAATCTTTTGTTCATCATGGCTAGAAAAAGTGATTAAGATTTTGTTTTTATTATTGTTGTAGTGCAATAGGTTAAAATTGCAATGGCTACAATAGCAACTATATGCATGATCTAATTCACTATGGGTATGCAGAGCTTACTATGGCACCTTACAGAATATGCATCTAGATTTTTTTTACACTTTATTAAATGTGAGTGCTTAAAGACGTTCACTTGCAAATTAATACAGCAACTGCAAAAAAAAAACACCAGCATTGTGAAATCAAAACGATCTTTTTGGAAAAAAAAAACCACAAAAACAATTTAGACATTAGAATTTTACAGAAATACAAGTCGATGATGTCATAATATATTATCACATTCCCACAAGTTAATATGTCGTTGCTATGGTAAGGTGCTATGGTGAGGGAATGACATCCATTTTATGATGAGGAAATTACATTATTTTTTTTATTGCACGAGTTTATAACCGGAATCATTGGATTCCTCATTGAATTTATTATTATTTTATTTTGAATTAAAAAAATATTGTATTAATCGTTAAAGATTATTTCAGAAATTATTTTATTGTTTTATAATATAAATTTTTATAGGTTTATTGCATGCAGTGTAAATAGAATTCATATTAAGTTTATCATGAATAAACAATACCTGAATACTTGTATATTATTATTAGGCTACTATTATCATCAGCATCATTATTATTAGCCAATTATTATATATTTATTTATTTTTATTTATTTATTCATTTCGATCTCTTTACATAACTTTCTTACTTTTTGCAATTAAAATAATATTTTAATAAATAACCAGTTTAATATCATGGCTGAAAATCAATAAATGGTTGATATAAAAAAATAGTAAATAAATCATTAAAATAAAATATTAATTATTTATGTATGTATATATATATTAGTAATATATGTCTGCAAAATATTGCTAACATTCCTTACTAGAACCAGGAAGTATGAGCATATTAGCCCGGTTCTGTCAACACTGCACTGGCTCCCTATCAAACATCGTATAGATTTTAAAATCTTGTTAATATCATATAAAGCCCTGAATGGCTTAGCTCCTCAGCACTTGAGCGAGATCTTATCACATTATAGTCCTCCACGTCTGCTGCGTTCTAAAATTCAAAATTTCAAATTCTGGGCAAATCTGACACATTATGAAGACCCTTTTCTCAGGTTACCAATCTGTATTGGATTCAAAGAGACTCCACTGTTGACTAGAAGATATAAAGTTAACAATTTACAATAAAGTTTAGTATATTGAAATTATGAATGCAATTTAACAAATTAATTGTGCATCTGCTTTGGATATAGCATATTTTAAATGAATAAATGCATAGTATGTCATATACTAGCAATTCATCTTTTTAAAGCATCAATAATGTATTTTAATTTCTAGCTACACTATATTTTAAAAGTTTGGGAGTCTGTTAAAAAAAAATTTTTTTTAAAGAAATGAATGCATTCATTCGGCAAGGATGCATTAAAAAAAAAAAAAAAAGAAACATAACAACTAACTTACTAACTATTACCAAATGGAAAATTAGGAATTTACTGAGGCAAAGTCATAGTTAATAGTTTTTTAATAGTGAGAACCATACCTTAAAATGTATAATTCATAATACATCAATGTGTAAAAATATTTAAATACTGTAAAGTTTTATTCACAATGAGCACAATGCATTAGCTGATATTAATAAATTGAATTTCCACCCAATTTCTGTGTATTGCTTCTGCCTCTCCCATTGGGATAGAAAGAACAAGAAACAGAGGCAGTGAGTGAGAAAGAGATGCGATTGGCTGAGGAATTTTGGCACTGTGTGAGTCTGTGTCCACCTGCAGATTCCCCTCACAATCCGTTTCACTCACAATACACCCACAGGCCTGCTCTCTCTGCTCCACCAACAGGGGGTGCACTTGTGCTCGGTGGTATTTGCGTGACTAATTTCACACTCTCTCCTCTGCCCACTCACTGCTTCTCTGTCTCTCAGTCAGATGTATGGACAAAAGACATGGTGTCAGAGAGTGGGTGAGACGATGGGACTGTTGCCATTGGCAACCTGGATACCAACACAATGATGACCCAGGGAATACCCTGTGTCTAATGGAATAAATGGAGGCATTGAGGGGAGAGGGAGACGGAGAGTGAGAGGAAGAGAGAGAGAGTTTATGTCTGACACTTCAGAAGGACTGTGTGAATTGAAGTCCACCATTGTCTGCTGTATGAGAGTCTGGTTTAGAGATGACAGAGATCGACTGCTCTTAGACGTGTGTGTGAGTGTGTGTGTGTGTGTGTGGCCTTATATCTGTCTACGGTGGCCCAAACTGACCTAAAGTCAGAGTATTGTGCAGCCATTGTAAAGACAATCCTTAATCCATGAAATGTTTCAAGATAAACCATGCACTCAGTGTTAGACTGTAAAAACTAAAAGTGTCCGGGAGTTTTCTGAAGTCAAGAGGTGAGATTTTAGCCCCATTAACAGGCAGCCAGCTGCCAAAATTATAGATTGCACTTTTAACTGGAGGTCTTAAGGTGTTTAATGGAATTGGCGCCTTTTTGACACAGAAATGGAAAATGTAAAAAAGTTAATGGGATTTAAATCTTAAATGAGGACAAAGTGATGCCATCCTCTCACTAGAAATAAATAGCATATTAAAAGTTTCAAATTTCTAGTTTTTCCACCTTTTTCTTATTTCACGGCTAAGCCCGGTTTTATAGATATGACTTAGCCTAAAATAGGATTAGGCCATAGTTCAATTGGGATATTTTTGTAATTTTCGGAAACATGCTTTAGAACAAAGCATTACTAGTGTGCATCTTGAGAGCCTGAAACAAAGACATTGACAAGTCTCTGTGTCTTTCAACTGAAACAGCTCAGATTTACAATTAAGTCTAGGCCTAGACTTAAGTCTAGTCTGTGAAATAGGGGGCATGTGTTGTTATTTTGTATCTAAATCATCTTGTATCCAAAACATCAAGATATTTTTGTGTATGATAGTGAGAGAGATCGATGTATTATATGCTTTACAAATACAGCATAAAAACAGTAATATCATGTTATTACAATTTTAGAAAAAACATGGCAGGATGTGCTGCATCTTTTTTTTTTTAAACATTTGTCTAAGTGTATGTACATCCTTTTTTCTGTCTGACATGCTGTGCAACCTCTGTTTTAAAAGTGGTAGTATATTGTATTAAGTGTTTCCTGTTGACAAGAAAGTGCTACCAAGGTTGTGGCCCATTTTGAGAAAAAAGCCAATTTTTTCAGACAAGAATGACAGCTTAAGCTACTGGTAGATCATACTTAATGGATATGTCAGATTTTCAGGACACTAGGAGCTAAGCGATAGGCTCAGGGCAGCTAACATTAACTGAGGCAGCAGTGGGGAACACTTGAGCTGTCAAAGTGAATTTTACATGAGTACCACTGCTGGAACTTTCTTTTATGTGTTAAAAAAAAAAAACATTGGAAAAACTTTTTGTAAAGAGAACTCCTCAACGATTTGCTTCATTCAGAAATTCATTTGAAAATGAATGTTTTTTGTTTCAGGAACACGGACCCTTCTCAATATGCTGCAGGAGATTACAGGCCGAGATAAAAGCACTCCTACGGCAAATTCGCACACGCCATCAAAGTTATCCTCCTATTGTTTCCCCAACACACAGGAAGCCAGCATGTTGTGTTATTGTTGGATGACAAGACGACAAGTGAGGGAGAGGAACTAAGTAGAGAAAGAAAGGGGGATTTGGGGAAGCAAGAGAGAGAAATCAGATTGATTCAGGCATCTGCTTCTTCTACAGTACCTCTGCAGCCTAACCCTGATTCTGATCAGCTCGTTGTGACTGAACCAGAGCCACGACAACCCTGGGATTCATCTCCTAACAGCAAGGTGCAGAAGATGATGGAAAAAGCAGCAGCAGGGCTAATTGGTGGGGAAAGTGCCAAAAATTGGCTGATGTCAAACATTTTGTATCGATTGTTGTGGAAGTTTTCCAATTTTCATTTCACAGACCAAAATGGATGCGAAACCAAGAAACACCAGACAAAGTGTTCCTTTTTTAACCGTATGCACTGAAAAATAAACATTTAACCCAAACTGCTGGGTCAAAACAACCCAATTGCTGGTTCTGTCTAGATTTTACTCAGCGTTTTTAAGTGTTTTAAGTGTAAAAAAATAACTGGTCCTTTTCGAAAAAGAAAAAAAAAGGTATATACTTTTTAACCACAAATGCTTATCTTCTACTAGTTCTGTGACCGCATCCAAAACTTCATGCATTACTTAATCATGATTGGAAGGCGTAAGTAGTACCGTGCATTTCCTCAGAACCTGATTTTTCTGAGTTCGGCTTATCCCTGGGTCAACATTTTTGTTAAACCTGGAACAACATTGTGATTAGCCAATCAGATTTGAAGAACCAGTTTAGAGTTTTTGTGAAGTTTAGGCTTACAGTCAGTGTTTGGTGCTTGTTCACCAGTGTCAGTCATCCATCATTTCCTCTGATTTTAGGCATAACTCATGGTTAGGGTTAGGTTTAGGTGTAGAAATATGGTCAAAACTAAAATTCTGGAATAAAATGTTGTTCCAGTGTCAACAAAATATGTTGAAAATTATGTTGACTCAGGGACACGCCGAACTCAGCAAAATCAGGACGTGCAAGGATTTTCTCCTCTAACTTAAAAAACTTCTTCATCACACATAACCTTCCCAACATGAAAAGTGGGAAATATCACAAAGTGAGACGAGCATTTGTGGTAAAAAGTTTATAATTACTTTTTTTTTTTTTTTAAATGACTGATGTTTTTGCTAGATAAAGACCCTCGGCACAGATCATCTAGTGCCCTTTGAAGCTGCATTGAAACTTCAGTTAGTACCTTCAGCCATTGATAGGGGTGAGAAAGTAATCAGGAATGTTTATTCTGGAAGTGAATTAATCCTTTAATGTGATTTTTAATTTGGGCTGGAGTTAAGCTCAGCAAGAATGTGGATAGGAGCGGCATCCTTGGGGACTGTAATTTTCGAGTAGTCTTAAGACCTTACTTGCATCTTATTTTAAATTGTTCCCTACTACTATATTAGAAAAAAAAATAGTATGTCTATATGAAAATACTATGCCCGATTTCCCGATTTCACCCACTTCTGATGCAATGGAATGTGTTCTATTGTCACATGACAATAACAACTTGTCAAGTATTGAATTCTTACTACACAAATTAAGTAAGGGATAATGTACAGGCAGCCGGTAGTTATTGCAGAAATAAGCCTGCAAATGTCTCAACTGACCAATCAGAATCAAGCATTCCAGAGAGCCGTGTAATAATATTATATAGAACATACTTTTTTAAAAGAAGTACCTACTCATGTTGGTGCTGATAGCCTGTGGGCAGTGTGCTGATATATAGGATTTGTTGCGCTAAGGACGTCCCTAGTTCGAAACCTAACATGGGACAGC
>JAUCNO010000082.1:3537746-3555222 GCA_032353835.1 Enteromius viviparus | reverse complement strand
TATTTGATAATGTTCAGTGCTCTGCTACAATCTGTATTGTTAAAAGCGCTATATAAATAAAAGTGACTTGACTTGACATGACTTAACTACATGAAGTGTAAAAATAGCAGAAATGAGCATGCACAACTGATTATCTAATGGTAACCGATTGCTTAGAAATTCATTAAGTGTTTAATATTCCAATCCTAATATACTTTAATCACTTTTGCCTATACAGTAGTTCTTGGCTGACAGTAATGTAATTAGTACAACTCAATCACATGCTCTCATTAGGGTGGAAGTGGGTCAGCAGAAGAGTGGGTCTTTGAATGAATGACTAGAGCAAACCAAGCTGGCAGGAGGGAGGGAGGAAAAGATGGGCTAATCTTTTTCACAATGAATAACAACCCCACGCAAGACGCAGAACACATGCTGAACGAGCCTGGGGAGAAAGAGAGAGGTGTACAGCGAGCCACAAAGCAGCTGCTAAATGGGAGTTCATTGAACTCTGGAAGCCCTGCCTGCATTGCCTGATGTGATCTACACCAATAGGCGACCAGAACAGAACACTGATGAGAAAGGAGAACAGACAACCATGTTTTCTGAGAAAGTGTTGCTGGATGTCAAAGCCCACAGAAAGGAGACCTGCTTAACGAGACAAAGTAAAAAATAGCCCTGGCCTGGCCTGGCTGTGAAACTTTAAAGGGCCCTGTCTGAAAATAAAGCTGTATGATATACATTCTTAAGCAACCCTTTGTGGTTTCACAACTTTAAAATGTCAAATTCTTCCTATAAATAACATTATCCACTGAGGCTACCCATTATGTACAAAACAAGAGCTATAGATCTGACTGTTTTCATTGTGGATCACAGCATTTTTAGGTTACAGTTGATGACGGAGTAAAAAAAGGGACAACTACGATGTCAACAAACACACACTCCACCTAAATCCACTAGCAATGCAGGGCAGTGGGTTAATCTGTCTCGCAATCTGTTCATCTGAACTATAAAACAAGAAGAAAAAGGAACAAGCACACTCATACACTCAAAGCAATGACAATCCACCATCAGTGTATACTGAAGTAATCTGAACCATAACAACATTTCCCTACAAACCTACATCATTCAGATGTTTAAGTATTAATATGTTAATGAGTAATCAAAAAGATAGGTTGTGGAATTTATTAAACTAGCTCTTATTTTTTTTTTAAATAATAATAAACTTGATGATGTAGTTCGATTTATTGAAATATCGTAAAATTAAGAATACATCCATTTAAAAAAGCCTCAGAAAGTCATGCTTACCGAACACGGCCTGTTAGATACCAAATAGTTTAAACAGCAGAGACAGATGTTTTTTTCAGTATTGTGATGCACATTTAATTGTAACAGATTGATTTAAAAAATAGAAGTAGACCAGGGAGTTGGATATGCAATGGTTGGTTATTGATTGAATTTTCAGATGTGGCACTCAAAAATATTGGGCATTGAACATGACCTTGATGGGTCAGGACAAAATGAGATGCCCTGCATACGTCACAAGAGAGAAGTCGTTTTCACCAGAAGATCCAGATAACAAGCCACTGTTCACAATCTATAACTTACAGTAGACATGATCAATTTTGCATTTCATTCTTTAGCTGTCAAATTTAAATTAAACAAAAAGTAATAGTTAGAAATACTAACTCTGAGTAAAAAAAATATTAAAAGATAGAAAACATAACATTATTAGTCTAAGCTTCAAAAGGATAAGCTTTGTAACATTTAATGTGCATTTATTTTATGTAATATATATATTAATTTTGCATTTTTTGGTTATAGAATTTAGTTTCCTTCCATGAGAGCGACTACAAACAGAACTGAAAGCACTATAAAGAAAGATATAATAATAATTTTATCGGCATGTACCTATCATCACAAAACCGGTGAGACCAAACGTCAATATAATTGTCCTGTGTCAGCAATGCAAGGTGCAGTTCCATTTTAAAGATCCGAGGACATGTTGTCGTGACATCTGATAGATGCATTTACCCATAACATAAAATTAACCTCGCATGAAAAATAGCTAAAGTGTAAAGAAATATCTGCATGACCATCTACATTGGCGTGTCCTACCAACAACAAAACAGCATTTGTCTCCCGTTTTATTAAGTGAAATCTTCTGGCTCTGTTAGATCATTCAAGTGCATTTGTTATTATTCTGTTTATCTTTCAGTTTTCATTAACATGACTTTTTTCAGTGTGCATTATGTCTATTTAAACATTGAATGTGTTCAATGTCACATGCAGGGTAACACAAGATAGACAAACCCTATAAAAAAATAGATAAAACAGCTCACATAATTTTCTGTCTGACCTCCTAAAGGTTGATAATCGCCATCTTCTGAAGGTTAACCAACTTTCACTGACCATTTGTTAAAAAAAATGAAAACGTAAGATTTCCACGCCCTGTGTTGTAGCGTATTCGTTAATGAATGCACGCTTCTCCGCTGAAGTCTTTTCTATACTGTAACTAGCTGCATGCTAGTCTATCTGATTTTAACTGAATCTTTGTCAACTTAACCACGCAAGACTGGAGCAAACTGCCAAGAACAGTCTTATCTCTAGAGCCGCATGCCATGCAGAGTCAGGACGTTTTGCCCTGAAAGCACTGCATTTGCAAACACTGCAACTGTAAACGGTAACGTTATGTTTTCAATAAAGCAACGGGGTTAACGTTATTAAACGAGTTTTATCATTTAAAGCAGATAACGGAACTGGCTGTAAGCGGTCCACTCAAAACATATTACACATTTTAATTTAGATTTACGGTAATTCGGTTTTGCCGGTTCGCTGCATTGAGCTGCCCCTTTCCCTTATGCTAGCTTGCTAACCAACTCATGCGCCCACCTTCAGATGTGACATCAAAACGAAACGGAATCTGCAGATATAACGTGGTATACAACGAGGAATAATTACGTTACCTCAAGAAAATGCCTTTGTTGCGACATCACTGATGAAACGTTCGTCTTTTACGTACTGGAAACCAGCACTTGTCCTTGAAACTGCCCACAACGCAACCTACAGGCAGCACTGGACTTAAGGGGAAAGATGTATGACAGCTGAGCCGCTACACTCTACGCTGTCATGGCTGTGGTGTAATTCTGAGTGAAGCCACTAAGGGTCGTACGTTAGTTAGATTGTGTGAAAAGGCTAGACCCAGCTAAAGGTTGTGATTTGTTTGAGGAGACAGTCGTGTAAAATGTTAAGTATAGCGTTAATTTAGCCCCTTGCAAAATAATAATAATGGTAACTAACGTTTTTATAGCACCTGTATTTCCGCCACATCTAATTCTGTAAGTTTCTCAGCATCTTATTATTAATGATAAACGTTCACGCAATAACATAGTTTTAAAAAAATTATTCTCGTTATATTTTATAAATAATAATTTTAATGACGAATCGAAATAATGACATGGTATGTGTCTGTAAACAAAAACAAAAACGATTTTAGCCAGTCAAAGAACTAACCAATTATAAACGATCTCTGCCTGTCAATCTTTTGTCACCTTCCTGTTTGGTGATTTCGATTGGATGAGATGTTTTAAGAAGGCGGGGTTTAGAGAGAGCGCGTGAGTTTTAAGTAAAATGGCTATATTTTGATTTCGGTTTGTAAACCCGTTTCATGTTACATTTTAGTAAATCATGTGGATAAATAAATAAAAAATAATTGGACGAAAATAAGTAAGGTATGATTATATTATATCGATTAGTTGGCAAATTAGTATAGATCTATTTTTATTATAGATAAACTTAATCTAAATCTAAATTAGTATAAATTCTATGTTTATTATAAATAAATAGCTTAAAGAAAAGGTGGCTAAACTTTATCCCATTTAGGGGCATTTCATATAGTTCTTCTAGTGTGCAGGACTATATCTCCTAGCAGATTATCACTGTACATTAAATGATGCATTGTATTGTATGTGCTTGATCTTTGGATAAAGATTAAGCTCCATTGTAAAATTACTAAAGAAAACTTTGCATTAAATTCACCTCACTAATCTGGATGCAGTTGGTGTTGTCAAGCAAGATTTTTAAGTCTTGTTCAGACATCCTGCTGGGTCTTAATTGTGTATTCACAAAGGAACAAGAACATTTGCATACATATTCTGGACACGTTTGTCTTTAATTATTCTAGTGCGTATAACAACATTTATCCTCATTTCGTTGTCTTTGGAAAAGAGCAAGGTTTAGGCTGCAAAGACTAGCTGCTCGTGTGGTATCTGCTCTCTTTGTAATACCTACATTAATTTCTTTCCATGAAATCCTACGAAGTTCTGCGAAGGGGTCCGAGTCATATCCAAAATCTAGAAAATAATAGCTTTATTTTATCAAGCCCCTTGTGACATGTTTTAACTTCTGACTCTGATAAAACCTTCTAGGACAACACAGAATTAATTTATGTTTTTAATAGGCATCCATTTTTGTTCTCAACAGCAAGTTTGATCATGTGACTCCAGGACAGTCACAGGTCAGGCTATTTTCTGAGTCAGCCACATCAACTGGCATCAGTATTCAGAGCGAGTACAGCTGAGGTTGCCATGCCCTTTCCCAGAAATCTTTGTCTGGCTATTGCAAGCCGTGACAGTTGAAATTTACATAGAACCAAAGAAACTTTGGGAATGCATAAAGACTTTCTATGAGTTCTATAGACCTACGCTTAAGGTCCACTTTTTTAAAAGAAACTAACTGGTATAACTGAAACATTGTAAAATTGTCAATACATAATTGCAATGCTAAATTAAGAAAATACATTTACTATTTTAAATAAATGGAGACTTACTTTCCCCGTCTACAAAAATATATAAAGGTGGCATATATAAAAAATATATATTAAAAATAATAGGTGTCGTTCCTAATATTTAGGACTCCTAAATTTTTGTGTTTTAGCGTTTTACTGCTAAAACTAGCTCCCAAATATGTGGAACGTTAAGATTAGTGAAGAGGACAGAATCACAAACTATCCAAAAATGTTGGATGCTGTTGCTGGCAATCTGCCTCAGAATGTAAACATTTAAGTATATTTATATATATTTTTTCACAGATCTTTTTTGGTTTTGGAGGATATTACAACTACAATTTTTCCTTCTTTTCATTAACAAGTTGGGCAAGAAGTAGGCTAACAGCTCAGTTTGGTTTTCTTTTACATTTGCATGTCTTAAAATCAGCCATGATTCTACTCTTTTAATTAAAAAGCTGTTTATTTGCATGTCTGCTAATAAGCACATATGAGCGTATATACTTGTTTACCTTTTTAAAATCTTTATTTAAATGTTGCAACATTTTTATTTTTAAACCTTTATTTTAATATGACAACATAGTATCATGCTCCACAACATTCCTATGAACACATCACTCACAGACACCCCTTCCTATCACTGTATGCAATAGTTAGTAAGCATGTTGGCATCATCCATAGCAACAAGGCCAACCCTTCCCTTATTCTTAGCTTAATACTTTTCTCTATTCCTTAGCCATCATTTGTCTCAGCAACTCTGTGAATAGGTTTAAAGAGAAAACTCCCTAGCTAGAACATTTACTGCTACTGGGTAAGATTAACTGTTTTGTGAATACCGGTCTAGAAATCACACTTTTAAATTGGGGCTTTCTCATATATCCAGGTTTTTCAGAGACAAACTCTTTATTTTGAGTTGTTTTAATGCTTGTTTTGTCTTAATTAAAATCATTTTTAAGGCATCTTGAAGCTTTAGAAATTTGCCCTCTATTGGGGGTGCAGATTTGAAGCTTTACCAGGAATGAAAGATAGCACAAATATTTAGCATTGTTTATGGTATGGCATGCACACCTGATATTACATAACACAAAGAAGTCTCGGGGCAGCTTGAACACCTGGAAGGCTCTTCATAGTCAGCTGTAACGCTAGCTGTCCCTGGGCTCTGGGCCTCAGAGTTGATTTGCATCTGCCATAGTTTTCTCTCAGGCATTGCACTCTAATGTATCCCAGTGGTCTCTTCCATTCTCATGATAATGAGCCCAAGAGAAAGTAGCCTTTGCTGTGCTATAATTTTATCACATGGGATATCAGTGCCCCTGCTATCTTCACCTGATCATTTTACATCGGAGTGTATGATTTGATCTTATAAAAGATGTGCTATTTTTATTTTTCGGTTGCCTTCTATAACTTTACTTTGTTAAGCTAAAAAATTGTCATTTATGTTTAAGGCCTAACATTCTCTTTTTACAACATAGAAAAAATCATATTCTTAAGGAGTATATTTATAAAAAAAAGACAATATTTTGTATTAAATTTAATGTATCGCTTGCGATTTCTGAGTGAAACTTATTTCCACACCATTTTTTAGTATATGTGTGATATTTAATGAAAAACAAGACATAATAGTTAAGATATGTTATCTATTATCTCAGTATTCGATAGAATTCTTCACACAGTTTTGCTCATTATAAATACAATGAAAAATAAGTCTTAATGCTAAATATCCTCTCTCTTTCTCTCTCACACACACATGTTGGTTTTTGTGATTTATGGGGACTCTCCATAGGCGTAATGGTTTTTATACTGTACAGACTGTGTGTGGTATTGCCCTACGCTGACCCTACACCTAAACCTACCCCTTTAGATTTTCAAAACAGCACTATTTAGAAGGCTATTTTTTAAATCATTTTTGAATTACGGGGACACTGAAATAAAAATCATAAATCACCTTCATATTGTAATACCCATGTCCCATTTCATACAAATTTGTGCCCCCTAATAAACCAGATAAACATGCGCACAAACACACGCACACATGTGTTAGGTGTCTGAATTGTAGGGACTTTCCATGAACTATTGTTTTACTCATCTCGTAATATTGCTGTACGGTCAGTGTTCTTTTTATACTGTGTGTAGTCCGGTCCCCAAAATGACCAAAACAAGACAGAGAGTATTTCATGATTGAATATGAAACATAACTGTCTACTTAATAATAAACCCTGCTCGTTGTAAATGTCTCATGGGGTTTGAAACACATCTGCCTTCCTCACAGAGATTAAGTTTTAATTAAACCTGTTGCCATGACTGTAACCAAACTGAACCGGATGACCTTGTACACATGCAGAAAGGCTAAACGGGGATACTTGTCTATCCTCAAATTTGAGGAGACACACTGTCTGAGGATAAATGCTGCTTCTCTAAGTGCCCTGCTTTCCTTAGAGGCTGAAACACAATCTCTGTGAATGGCACATCCTTTGACTATCAGATTTTGTGTGCTTGTCTTCAGGTTTTCTTACCTTATCCGGGGGGCCCATCTTGATCTATACAGGCACCATCTATACATTCAGCTTCGTATGTTTGATCACGGAAATCCTAAAGGCTCTTTGTAAGCCTATTCCCCAGTGTGATGTTTTCGGCATGTGTGACAGTACCAGTTCATGGGTGATAACTTGGGTGGTGTATTTCAGATCTAAGTGCTCCTGCCGCCATTAATCAGTCTCACCCGGAAGAAGCTTGTTTCCTGACCTACATTGCATCGTAAGTTCCTGTAAAGGGTTGATGGTTAACAATACCACAATGCTCTGTCATTGTTATGGCAATTTGCTTTTTTTTTTCACTCTACACAAATGGAAATGTCTGTATGCGAAACTGATAAACTTATAACTGGATATTAAATTGATTGAAAATATACATACAGTAGTCATCATAGATAAGGCAGATTTGGAGACATTTAGCTCTACATTTAGCATCACACCAGTGGATGTTCTGCAGTGAATGGGTGCCGTCAAGATGAGAGTTCAAATAGCTGATAAAGACATGCAACTTTTCACTTCACAATACATTAATAAACAGACTTTAGCAGCATGAATTGCTTGTAGATTATTGTGATTAATCCATTATTTTGAAATTTTTAACATAATATTGTTGTGATGTTTTTATCAGCTGTCTGAACTATAATTCTGATGGCACCCGTTCACTGCAGATGATCCATTGGTGAGCGAGTAATTTAAAGGTAAATCTCTTCTAAAGTAGAAGCTACTTTATCTTGGATGGCCTAAGGTTGAGTACATTTTCAGCAGATTAAAATTTTTGGGTGATCTGCTTCTTTAATGCTGCCCAATACGGTAGTTTCCCTTAAGATAGACAGCATGAAGATTGTGCACAGCTGTATTACTGTTTTGGCTACGCTCAATGAGACTGACCTTAATGACACTGTACCTCTTTAAGAGTCCGTCTGGCACGACTAGGGCGCATTAGATAACTACTGATGGCAATCCACTGATCAGGATGGCTGCCTGACAGAGGCGAGAAGTATTACATAACCTGGAATGAGAGTAAATTGAAAAGTGATTTTGTGAACTATGCAAAAAGGGTGCCCACATCCATTAGATCTTCAAGTATAAACCAGAATGTGCAGGTAGGAATGATCTTTGACAGCATAGAGATCCTAAATCAGAAACTAATATTAAATGTTGTTGGGAGTTTAATTTTATGCAAAAATGAAGAAGCAATAGACAAAATGACCATGTTTTTGAATAAAGCTGAGAAAATGGTCTTCCCCTTGAGACAGTGGTTATTTAAAAGTCAATGTCTGGCCAGCACAGAGAGCTTTTGTGCTTTCCTTCACAATGCTATCACCAAAAGGCCTCACCAGACTGGCTGACCAAAGAAGCGAGGGGGGTTACTGCCTACCTGTGGACCTATAAAGCAGCTCTTGTGCTGACTTCAATGAACTCTGCTTTTAGGATTTATCATCATCTACCTGCAGAGGAACCGAACAGGAACCATGCAAACCTTGTGCTAGAGACCTGAGCAAATGCTTCTTCTGGATTCAGCATTAGGATGGTATGAGCATTCATCCTAAATCAAATATTATAATGCTTTTGTATGGAAAATGAGCTTGTATAAAATCTTAAACCAGAGATACTGTAGGTAAAAATAACAGTGCACTCTTTGTTCAGTGTAATGAAATGGCAGCTGTTGGTGTAATCTTCATCCTCCTTCCCATGACATGGGCCTGTGCCCCTCAGAAAGCCGGTAAATGCATCATATTTTCTCTCATTGTGGATCAAGGAGCTGTGTATTTGTTGTTGGCTTGATTTAATCGGCTAGATAATCCTGACAGACCAATTTGTCATCTGTTTCAGATTACGTCATGGTGTCATGTTTTCCCAATGCCATTATTGCAAACGTGCCAGAATGTCCATATGGATGGGAGATTGGCCAGCTGTCACTAGGCGGTGTGTGCTACAGCGGCATTAACACACCGGGCTTCTATCGTTTCACCATCCCAGACCTGACACCTAAAAATCACTCGTACTGCGGCACACTATCTGAGGTCAGCTGTTTGGTTGGTTTAATGTATCCTAAATCAGAAACAGAGCTTAAAAATTAATCGATTTTTTATCTTCTTCTCAGTATGTTGGAGGAAAAGACCCACGTTACATATTCTACAACTCAATAGTATCCAACGACTCCTCTCTCACTGTCCGGAACCAGCCCGTCAACTATACATTCAGCTGCACCTATAAAGCGGCTTATCTGGTTAACAATGCTGTTTTTAGTCAAAGGTAGACCCTGTTACACTGACATCAAATCTAGTAGGTGTAGATTTCATAGAGCCTGTGCATTCTGACCGTTGACTTGCAGCGTCTTTACTAAACCCTCTGCTTCTTCCAGAGTCGCAACAGTTTATGTCAACAACGGGAGTTTAGGTTCTTTTAAGTCTCAGTTGTCTATGAATGTGTTCACAGTGAGTACTTACACTTTCTTTAAAAGTGTCCAGTGATGAGGAATATAAAAAAGGGAAACTTCCTTTCTAAGATTTTTTATTTGGATTTTTTTTAAATTGAAAAATGCCATAGTAATTTATAAGTAAATAATATAAAACACAAATGTTAAAAAGTGTTGTATTTGTATATATTTGTAAAGTTAAAAAAAGAAAAAAAAAGAATGAATAAATAAATATATTTATTTATTTATACATTTGTATATATAAATAAATAATAATAATAAATTCATATATATATATATATATATATATATATATATATATATATATACGTATACAATTAAAAAAACATAACTCTGTTTTTAACTTTTTTTTTTTTTTTAATTAAAAAAGGTTTTTTCATTGCGCATTCCAATTAATCTCTATCCAAATGCAGTTGGGTACAAAATTACAAAAAAAAAAAAACAACATACTAGCTAACACAATAAAACATAATAGTATCATAAAAACACAATACATTTTTGAATATTTAATAAATTGAGTTTGTTTTTGCTAATAAACTGTACATATATATATATATATATATATATATATATATATAGAGAGAGAGAGAGAGAGAGAGAGAGAGAGAGAGAAATTCTTTTAAACAATATATTATAAAGTATAACACTGAATTTGTATTTTTTTTTTTGTACTTTTTGGTTTGTAGAATTCAAAGTTTCTCTATGCTAAAGATGCACCATATGTGATTGACACATCTGAGATCGGATCTGAGGTGTTCATTGGCATTGAAGCAAAAGGACTTAGTAATCGGTGAGTTGCTCAAAAGAGAGCTGTGTAAATTTGATCAAATACACAGTTAGACAGTGTAAAAGACTTTCTATTTAATGTCTACAGATTCAAAGTAGTAATAACAAATTGCTGGGCAACACCTACTCCATATTCAACAGACAGGAAACGGTGGACTTTAATTCAGAACAGGTAAAGTTTTATCATCAGTTCAAGCATAATAGATGTCACTGTGATTCAATACTGCTCACATATATTTGCTTTTGGTTGACAGCTGCTCTTTAGATAACACGGTCACCATATTTGAAAATGCCAAAGACAGTCGGTCTATGTTCAAGTTCAACTCGTTCCGCTTCCAGCGACTGGAGAAAGTTTCCACCGTGTGGCTCCACTGTGAGGTCCAAGTATGTGACGGGGAGAAGCTATTCTGTCAGCCGGTGAGTATCAGTATCGATTTAATGCAGATAGATATCTGCCTCCACTGAGACTCCTCTTATCTCTGTCCAAGACTCCATGTACATCAAGAAGCACTGAATTTGAACCTGATCCAAATGGAGGTATCCTGACCATGGAGTTTCAAGTCAGAGGTATTTAACATTTTTACTTATGCATGATTATAATTTGATATTCAAGAAAGTGTATTTAAACCTCATAACTCTGTTTACAGCACAACACTCCTCTAGTTATATGCATCCTGCAGGTAAGTTAAAACTATCAATGCAATGCAGTATACCTGATTTCCATATATTGATATATTGTTTTAAAGTATACCACAGTTTAACATTCATTTATATTTATTAAACATTTTGGTAACACTTATAATAACTACACACTATGAATGATTAGTTAAGCATTAGTGCGCATTTATTTAATCCTTTATAAACCATTTTTCAAACATTATTCCGCTTCAGAAAACAGTTTACAAGTGCATCTATATATGCCTTGTTCTTGAGCATATATGTATATATATATATATATATATATATATATATATATAAAGTTTAGTAACTGTATTTTCATATTTTATTAATGATCAGTTTATCTTTTTTTTTTTAAATTAGCGTGTTATTTACAAACCAGTTTTTTAGGAGCTGTCAGTGTTTAATAAGATAATTTAGAAAGACTGAGTAAATGATTAAAAATTACTTAAAGTTACATTAATAAATCTTATTATTTAGACACACGATAATAGTTGCTCAGTGTGTTAATAAATGCCTTATTAACACATGTTCCTGCTGCAATTCATAAGTCAGGCATGAAGCATTTAGTAGTTGCCAGACGTCTGTTTTTGTGAGCTCATCTAAAGTGAGAACTATTTATACCTTGTGAAGCATTTATAAAGCAAAATGTGAAAAATGTAATCGTACAACTGTACACATAAATGAATAATATGATAAATGAAAAACCAACCTTCAGTTTCATAGAAAAAAAAATTACAGATGTAAAAAGTGTACAGATGTTCAGTTTTATATTTTTTGCATCTTGAAATTAATAGTACTACTGTATATCCCTCTGTTTTTCTGTTAAGAAGATAACTGGCCATTTAAGACTGCTATGTAAATTTAGATATGCTTATAAATCAAGAACAAGGCATTTATAGCTTTATTTATAAACTGCTTACTAATAACTATTAATGTTGTAACTATCTACTAATGCTTAACTAATGATTCATAGCATGTAGTTATTATAAAGTGTTACCAAAATGTTATAATTTTTTTTAAATATTTTTTCAAAATTGTGTTTTTTTATTTTAAATTATGTTATCAAACATAACTAATCACTTCTTGATACAATTTCTTCTTATTCTATTTTACAGGCCCATTTCTGTGTCTGCTGTCCATATTTCTACTGAATGAATTTTTAGGATACTTCAGTTGGTAATGGTGCCAGATGTGGGTCATTCAAATGCAATGAATCATACCTTTGCACTCACACAATTACATACAAATACTTAAAAATAGACACGCATGCATGCATACACCCACACACAGCAGCCATACGTGTCTCAGGGAGTGTATCGACACATTCCTTTAAATATTCACTTGCAGTTTTTTTGACAGTTTTTTTTTAAATTGTATATTCCTTGCATGAATATTGGTAGAACAAGAAAAAGTCTCTAAAGCAGGTATTATCAATTGTTAATCTTTAGTTTAACAGACAGAGACATATTCTTGTTTTTTTTTTATCTTGCATTACATGTGTAAAAATATTTTGAAATATTTTAAGTAATTAAAATATTTTGTCTTGACATGTTCTTCCTTTGTATTTTTTAAAAATACATTTTTTTGTGATAATTATCCCATTATCCAAAAGTGTATATAAAATTAATGTCAAACTAGATATCGGGTACAGTTAGTGTGTGTGTTTCTGTCATTTTAGCCATGACTGGTGTCCGCTGGATTGCTCTTCTGTCTCCATCATGCATTGGGGTTGCTTTGGTTTTCTCCTGTTTAGATATGATAGGGCAAGACTGTCAGGTCTCCACATACTGCAGCTCTTCCTTTTAACAAGCATTAAAACCTCAAATTGTGCTACAATCATGAAATAAAATTAACCATAAGTGGCTTGATACTCACATATGCTCCTAATTTATGACTTGCATCATAGTCCTGGCCAGTGGGTGGAAAACTGAATCCAGACTTGCTTAACAACCAGAAAGTTTTCTGTGTTCCCTTTCCCTTGTACACAACACAACAATTAGATGCACAGACATAGCAATATATATATATATATATATATATATATATACATACATACAATTACAATTCATAATCATTTCAGACTATACCTTTATTTCAATTTCGCCCCTCTCCTCCAGTTCAAAATTTCCTATCTTAAAGAGAATATCAGCAGTGCTCTGGGAGACATGGATTCTCAGGGCTGAGAAGAAAACCAGCAGGAAGCAGTTCAGTTGATTTGTTGGCTGATTAAAGTAACATTGCTGGTAAAAGTGAGAAAAGTCCTTACGAAGACTATTGCTTTCCATCCTAGAAGCCGTGTTTACTGTATCGCCGAATAAACAGTACCGAGGCATTGTACTACCCACAACTCCAGCAACCACAGGGCCTGTGTATCCAAAGACAGAAGACTGAGAGTTTTTGGGCTATTCTTAAACATCTCTTACAACATGATGACCCACTATAAACTTATAGTATATGCTTGCATACCAGAATTAATCCCAATCCGTAGGGCCAATTTTTCAGTAGGCAGATGCCTAATTTTAAACCTTTTGATAGCGGCTAGAAAGTGGAGTGCCATATTAGAGATCTCCTCAGCATGACGGGTATCATTACTTATAGGCAGTCCACTGGCCACCATATATGCATCCCCTATAGTCTCCACCTACCAGAGATAAAAAGATTTAGGAATATGTAAACGATTTGAAAAATAAAATTGAATTGACAGACTAAATACTCATTATCAATAGCATCATGATATTCACACAGCATTTCTAAAGGAAAAATAATTCAAGAGCAAATATTCAGTATCCAATCTGAATAGTTGACAACATGAGCATAAACAGGCACAGTTACTGTATATCAAAAGAAGTTTTGTTTTGTTTACCTTGTAGACATCGTATAGCTTAATAATCTCATCAAAAAGACTGTAGAGGTCGTTGAGGAGGTTGACCACCTCCAGAGCCGAGCTAACGGAGCACATGGTGGTGAAACCCACAATGTCAGAGAAGAAAACGGTCACCATGTCGTAACTTTTGGGCTCCACTGGTTTCCCAGACATTAGCTGATCTGCAATATACCTGTGAGAACACACTTCCATCAGCTGACCTATAACTTGTTTCAGATAATTTTTTTATGAATGTATAAAAGACAATGTATGGAGTTCAAGGGGATGAAAGAAAATATAAGATGAGAAGAAAATAAAAAATTATTACGCTCCATTAAAAAACGTTACATTGCACACAAAGCTTATATAATGGAAAAGATACAAAGTGAGAAAAAAAATAGATATATTTCAGTACTTTTGCGTGAGAATGCAATTATGGGGGTGGGGGGGGGGGTGTTTACTATTTGCATGCAAAGGTCTTATTATGAAGTTTTTTAAGCAATATAAAATGCAAAGGTTTTGCAAGGTTCTGAGTGGAATCCAGATATTTTGAGAGAAAACGCAAAGGCATTGAATATTTGTTTTTCCTTGTGTTCCTGTACTGATCCTGTACTGTAACAAATATAAAAAAAAAACCTAAAACAAACACCTTTTCACCTTCACTCGTTTTACATGTGTGCATATTTAAAATGGTTATGTGGTGTAACAAATACTTTTCTGAAAGCATTGATTATTGATAGGGTCTCCCACTTAATAATAGCTCGTAAAACTACATGCAATTACGGGATAATCTGAGGAAGTTTTTAAACCATTAAACACATATAGGTTCTCACAATTATTTTATGTCAACGACTCATATAAATGATATAACCATCTTGTACATTCTGATTGCTGACCAATAAAAAGAGTTATAAAAATACATTAACAAAATGTCATAGTCCCAATGATACTATCAGGGATTGTTTACTTTGGCAGCATGCTAGATAGAAGCTTATCAGCTCTGCTCTTTTCTGCTGTGAGCTGATTGGTTCTCTCCTCCACGACTTCTTCCAGATGATTGGCATATTTCTCCAGTTTGCTCACCATGTTGTCTAGGATGTTGGCATGGCTGGGAAATTGATAAAACAGCCCAGAGTAAATACAGCTGAATATATTTAAGAGTGTCAAGATCATTGGACAGACTGCTACATAAAACATGCACCTTTCAGGACATGCCTCACGCAGTTGTCTCTTAATACTCCCGAACGGGGGTCTGTGGTCTGGGTTCTCACTCCAGCAGGCTTTCAGCAAAGGGATGAGACGTTCATCACAGATGTCAGCAGACAAGGTTGGTCTAAGGGGATCTTCACTCATAGGGGTCCTTAACTGCTTGATAATCTCTGTTGAATGAAATATAAAACACAATCTGAGAGGTCACTTGGCTAAACAATGGAAAATGGATATATTAAGGAACATTACCTTTTGGTTCCAGATGGACATCATGATATGGGCCAGAGTCTGTACTATATATAAGCTCTCGCATGATTATGGCAAAGCTAAAGACGTCTCCTTTCTGGGTCCCAGCAAAAGGGTAGTAGACCTCTCTCAAAAACTCAGGAGCAGTGTAGTAGATCTCTTCATACTTTGGATTCTCCAGCGGGATCAGTCTGTGTTTGGTGCCATGTTTAAACTCAAACAGGCCGAAGCCGGAGAGTTTGATCTGGAGCCTGCTGTCCACCAGACATGTACTGGGCCTCAGATTTCCATGAGACTTTAGACTGCTCTTATGTATGTACCCCATGCCCTGTAGAGAACATGCCACAGTAACAGATCTCCCTTTTGGACCAGTATAGTTCCAAGAAATTAAGATTTAGCTACTGGAAATGCAAGCAATGAAGGATGCTACATTAGAACAACATACTCACATTGACAATGTCATAAGCGAAGGACAATTTAAACATCCAGTCCAGATCAATTTCACTGTTCCTGAGAACATCCTGATGTTTTAAAAGCAGAATAATAAATATATAATACGAGTCTGATGATGAGGACATGCATGCATCCAACACACTTTTAATTAGTCAGCCAGTGACTACGTCAAAATTACAAAGAAACTGAAAGAAACATATTGAATTACACAAAATGTAGAAGTACTGAAGTGACTGAAAACTATATTTAATTTAGTACTTTTTTTGTGTTGTTTTTTTTTTACAGTGTACTGTATACAGACCTTCAAGCTTCCTTTCTTGCAGTACTGCATGACGATACAGACATTGGGTGGTTCAGTACACACACCAAAGAACTGTACTAGGTTCTCGTGTTTCATTTCTTTCAGCTACAGCAGGGATAAACACAAGCATTTGAGTATTAGCAAAATATTGGCCTGTGACTTGCTGAGGTTTATGACTGAAAACATCTGGAATATTACCATGTTGATCTCTGCAATGATCGATGGTTTCTTGATATCGATAAGGATTTGACTTTTCAAATATTTTATGCCCACCTCATTTCCCTGCAGCACGAGAAAAGAGAGTGTGTTAGTTAAAATATTTGGGTTTAACATACAGGACTTCTAACATGTGATCCAGAATTTGTACCTGATAGAGTCCAATAGTTGCATAGATGGCGTCTTTAGTGCTATAACTGTTTGATGAGAGCATGGATTGAGAGCCACTACTTCCACATTTGCTTGGTGTTGTGCTTACAGACAGTGTTTGCATTCCCTGTAAAACCCACAATAATGCTGCTGATTATGAGTTCATGCTCTGTCTGTAAAAGATGATGGCATTTGTATAGTATACAGTACAGCATGTCTAAATGTGTATGTTTTTGAGCCTTTAGAGCTGTTCAGACTGTGTGCTGGTCAAAGCTGTTTTGTGGTACAATCAGATTTTACATCTATATTAATGGTATTTCTAGTTTGTTTAGTGCTGTATTAGCATTTTCAGTAAACATAATTAGAAAGACTGATTGAAAACTGAATTACATTTTCACCATGAAACTAAATTAGAATGTGTTAAATATTTTTTTATTATTAATAATCAACACGTTCCCAAAAATAAATACACATTTAAAGTAAAGGGTAAATAATAGGGATGTAACAGATTTTTACGATAATACTGTGGTCGCATGACTAGATAAAACAATAGGTCTTCTGAGAAAAGTTTGTTTAGGAGAATGGAGTGAACGGGAGGTAGCGGGAACTACAATTCCCATCAGCCCAGACGTGGCCATCATTCTTTGTGGTCTTGGCGACATTTTTCCCTAAAAGCGACTAATGACAAATCTAGAGACTTCTTGGACAAACCTCAGCCAGTCTCTGGTAGTGCCGCGCGAGCTCTTGTTCTCCCAGCGCGCGCACACCTCTCTCTGCGTCTGTTCTGTTCAGCGAGCGGCTGAGAGGAGCAGGGCTTTCAGTTAAAATAGATATTATGTTG